>APFE030738172.1:3035-27619 GCA_000404065.3 Pinus taeda | reverse complement strand
AAAACATTTTAAGTAGTCCCATTGTGGCACTTTTTTAAGAACAATTTTTGGTCAATTTTGTTTTAAATCAAGCAAATATGCGTTAGAATTGCGATTCTAAGCCATATAGTTTACACAATCAAAGTTATCAAGTAATTTTTAAAGACATTGAACTCATTTTTTACATTCAAAAATACAATTTAAACAATAGAAAATTACAGTTGATCTTTGTGTGCAAGCTTTTTAGTCAAAATTTTCACTATAAAAGAGGTTTTCCATGGAGCTACAACATTATCTTTCTCCCCCAAAAAAATCCTATATACTCTATCTCCAAGATTGAATCCAATCTAAACCAACAAAAACATGTAAATATACATTGATTTGATCATGTGTGGACAAATTTGTTGTTAGTTCGAAGTACTGCAGTTAAGTTTCTAATTAAAGAGTTGATCATCATATCCCACATATGAAAACATACATGCAAACAAAAAAATCACAGTGATCACTCTTAATAAGAATTTGAGGCATTATACATACGGATTTTTATCTAAAATTCTCAAGAAGCACTAGGAGAGAGCAAAATCTTCATGGATAGTCTGGTCCCTGGGGTATAGAGGAACTATGCATTTTTGAAGTTTAACTTACACAATTATATTTTTTTCTAATTTTTTGTTACATTAATTTTAATCAAAAAAATTATTGAAAATGGTCTATATTTGTTTTACCTCTAGCTTGGTGCATAACAACTGAGTTCTTATTTTAATCAAAAAAGATTACAAGGTAAATGAGTATGATCATTGATTAAGTAGACGAGGAAAAATATATACGTCTAGTTTCATGCATAACATTAGAAAAGAAAGCATATGTACCATCCATAGTTTGTTATTCCCTAATGGTTTCCTATAACCATAATATCGATTCACATAACATGGTCATCACAATCTATAACGTTGTGGATGTTTACTAGAACACTCACATCCAAAAATAAATAGAGATAATGATACTTAGAAAAAATGTTGTATCATCATATAAAATTCTCGAATAGCTTATTTAGTGCTTTCCACATTGTGAAAGGAGTTTCTTTTCCATGGAGATTTTAGACAATGTGGTCTCTCACTCCCTCAAGGAGTATTCTCCTTAGTTTGGCTACATCTTTCTTCCATTAGGCTAGGTTATGGCCATCAACTGATCCTGGTTTTGGAATGTCAATCTTGACATATTCCAACAATCCATTATCATCAAGCACTGCCTCCATGTGATCCTTCTAGGAAATGAAATTTGATATGCCTTCCAAGGCATACTCTAATCTCAGTCCATTGAAGGTCATTCTCCCAACTTTGAAGAAATCCTACTACACTGAAGCTGTAAATTTGAACCTCCTAAGGAACAACTTCAAAATTCTTGTTTTAATGTGAATCTTGCTCTAATACCATGTTGAAATATGGTGATAGAATTGCAATTTCTCAACAATTTTAATCTAAATCAAGAGACACAATTCTACTCTACCGCTCTGCGGAAATTAATAAACCATTTAGAACAACATTGTAGACATGCAACAATCACATAAACAAGTGCACAGATTTATCTAGGGGAAGTCAATTGGTAAAAACCCCTTAAGCCTGGTTGCATTTATCAAATGAATAGATAATATATTACAATTGCTATCTCACTTTGAGCTCAACCTAGAAAAGAATAATTGTTCTCTCTGCTCAATGAGAAGCTTTGATCCAAACTTAGTTAACTTCTACCTCCACTTGAGATCCTATTTCCTTGCGCAAATCCTGAGGAAATTGGCTCCAATTATTTAAGAATTTACTCCAAATTGATTGCACAATTCCCAAGGATTGATCATTGATTACATGCAACACATGTAAACTCAAAACTAGTTTAAAACTAATGTTACATTGCCTTGGAATCTCCACCACATATGAGAAATTCAAATTCCTTGCATGCATGAGTTATTTTTGGTTGATTGATCAGTTAACTGGACAATCTTTGATTTAGGCTAATATCCCACTGCACAGCTGACCTCCAACTAGTTCTATCAAATGTTCAAACTACTTTAAATTAGTACAAATAGAAATAACTGAATTGGATTGCTAAAAATTAGCAATCAACATATGAAAAATAAAATCCAAGCCTATTAGCTTGAATTTAATAAGCTAACTAAGTGGCAGCAGCCATGTCACCTCAATTAACTTCCTCCAACTTATCTGTTGATGTGGAAATTTCAAATTTTCTCAATTTGACCAAGGCTAAGTCAAATTAAGCCTTTCTTTCTACATTTTTCCAACATTTATTGACATAAGTGTCTATGCAAGTAGCATGGAGAGTCACCCATAAAGAGTACTGATATGGTGATGTAACACCCATCTTAGGTACCATGGGAATTTTCCATTCACAATCACCTAGGTTAGGGTCACTAAGTAATGGATACTAACACTACCACTGTATAATCAAATGGCCATGGGAAATAATCATGGGTCAGGATCACATGCATGGGAATGGAAGCTAACCTCAAAACCTCAATGAAGGATCATTCATATAGAAAATTACCCTCAAGAGATCGTTATATACATAGTATTCCAATAGATACAAAAAACCAAATGGAGTTGAGATATCACTCCACATTCCTCCAATACAAACTTGTGCTTAACCCCTATGTTAGAGGAGTTTTCTAGCATGTGTTGTATGTCATAAATGGATTTTTGTCTCTAGCAACTTATAGTTTTAGTTATATGGCCTTAGATAGTTAACTCTCCGATCTTAATCTAAGGTCGTAATGCCTAAAATTGGTAGTCTCTATAAAACATAATGTCTAATTAATTTTAATTTGTGTTAATTTTAAAAACTATTTGTCAAAATGAGTTCAAGGTGTGGAATAACTTGAATGGTGTTATTACTCTTCTCAATGCACAAAAATATGTAAACAAACATGCAAAAGGGGAATCTTTATTTTCAATGAAATATAATTTCAAAAAAGTAAGAGCTTGCTTTCTTCACTTTTAATTAAATAAACAAGCATACATGCTTTCACCAATTTATGAAAACTAAAATGTAGATCCAACAAACCTATGCAAAGAAATTCCAATGAAATGCATGTTCTTTCTCTTTTGCAAATTGCTTGAAATCTTATCCGAAGTTCTTTCAATGAAATAAGAGTATTTTTAACTTAGATCAAAGAAAAATAAAACTACTCAAATCAACAAAACAAATAATAGAATGTATTATATTGATATGGATAGCTTAAAGTGCCTTTCAATATCTATATAGGAACTCAATACTTAAAGAAGAAAATAAAAGGACCCAAATTAAACCTTTAATAGAATAAAATTTATAGAAAACATAGGATAAATCTCACAATCATATTTATAAATAAAATTCTTCTATAGTTACTTCTCAAATCAGGGGTTACATATCAATAAACCACAACAAACAAGGACACTTGCACAAGTACATGCAAAGGAGAGAAAGGACCTAAAGGTGTCCAAACCCACTACGAGCAAGTAGCAAGTAAGAACAAAATATAATCTAGAAAAACAAAGAGAAGGGAAATTAGCTCTTGGAGGAAAACAATAAGTTCTTCCCCAGTGAAGTCACCAATTTGATTATGGAGACAATACACCCTATGGATAAGTAATCTCTCTCATGGTTCTTCCCTTGACCAAGATAGATAAAGAGATGGAATACTATTCAAAAACTCACTAGAATAAAAGACAACCAATCCTAGTTCATGCTAGAAAAGTAAAATAGTAAATATTCTACCCTTTTTGGGGCTTACCCTCATGTGTTCTGAATTGGTGCAGTTTTTGAGATCTAATGCTCCTACTCCAGTTACCTATTTCTTGCACATGGATAGATATTATACCCATTGAAATCTCTTCAAAGCCAAGGATGACTGATTGAAAATGAATCTAATCTAACCTACTCAAGCAAACTAAGATCAATTGATAATTTTTCATGCACATTAAATATGCAAGATATGGGAGAGGGAACCACATAGATCTATATACAAATAATATGAAAAACAATACAACAACTAGATTGGCTTACCTTAATTCTCGGTTGTAACTTACTTCTAGCTCCTTGTGCTTGCTCCTCTTTGGCCCTCACAAAGGTATCATAAGAATTGATCACCAAAAACTAGAAAGAGATTGAAATATTGATAGCATAAATTCACAAAAAGTTTCTCCTCCTTTTTCTCTTTAGATGGCCTTCATTATATTCCAGAATTTTTTTGGATATTGGATTCCACTAGTATGAAAGTGAATCTCCCTTGGGATGCAAGTCATTATGACTCCTACAACCTCATCCTTCTTCTCATTGACGAGGAAATTTAGTTAATCATCCTTTGGACCTAGAACTACAATGTTTATGAATTACCAATGCACCTAACTCTTCAATAATGTTTTCATATCTTGTATGGACAAAGAAAAATTGTGGTCATTTATGATTACAAATATATTCATGGAACTCATGATATTTCTTTATAGTTCTAAACCTTGATACGAGCTTCAAGTTGAAATATTAAGTCATTCTATGATAGAGATTAGACTCATCATGAGCTCATACAACCAACAATCTATAGAGCTCATACAACCAACAATCTATAGAGGACTCATGGAGAATAAGATAAGTCTTAAGCCAATACCTTTAATAACATGTTAAAAAATCATGAAATTAAATAAATTAAAAAACTATACATTTCTTGTATCTAAAGACAATATTATAACACAAGTAAACATAACTTAATTTGCAATAAACAATATAATGAACCAAAAATCTTCCATAATTAATTGATCTATAAAATTATCTATATATAATACAATAGTGTAATGAACTATGAAATAAGACATAATCCACTCTTATTTCCCAAATTACTTATTAAATTTTGATTTTACTTGAGTATTAATCAATTGCATTGATCAACATAAAATACCAACCAAATGCTTAATCGACCACTAAAACGACCATTAACTATTAAATAACTATTTTCAAATAAAAAACCAAAATATAATAAATATTATGCTCAAACCTCAGTCACCTATATTTTGACGAAGTTTCATGATTTTAGGCTACAAATCACCCAACTCTTCAATACTTTTCATATCAATACATGTAGACTACAAATCACCCAACTCTTAAATACTTTTCATATCCATACATGTAGTAGATAAGCTAAGCTTTAAAAAGTCAATGCTAAGTTCCGTGCTTTCACGCTACAAACAAATCTTCTACATTTTTATATCAATAGATGTAGTAAAGGTTTAAGCTTTCAAATTATATTCTCTCATGCTTATCAAATTTTTATTTCACCCAACTCTTAAATACTTTTCATATCCATACATGTAGTAGATAAGCTAAGCTTTAAAAAGTCAATGCTAAGTTCCATGCTTTCACGCTACAAACAAATCTTCTACGTTTTTATATCAATACAAATCTTCTCATGCTTATCAAATTTATAATTTGATAAAAAAATTGGTTTCTCTGGCCGAGTTTACAATTTTTTTGGTTGATAAGGGGTATCTAAGCCATCAAAGTCACCCGGGGATTGCACCGAGCTTGAGCCGCACTAGTGGAAATGGCACCGAGCTTGAGCTGCACTAGTGGAAACCATGCTGGGTCTGAGCCGCACTAGCAGAAACCATGCTGGGTCTGAGCCCCACTAGCAAAAACCATGTTGGATTTTATGGTATTGACGAGACTAGAACCGGTGACCTTTTGCTTACGGAGCGCCTTAACAGTGTGCTCCTTCACTGATTGTTCTAAATCTCTTTGATAGCAGAGTTTACAATTTTATTATGAGTATTACATTACATTAAATTACGGAGTTGTCTATAATGGGACTTTTTGGAGATTCCGGTGACGGAATCCGACGGAAGAAATGAGGTTAAATCTTGATTTTTAGCAGTTAAAATGGTTTTTTTAACTGCATATTTGGATTCAGCGCCCTGAAAAACCCCTGGGAGCCATTGATTGTGGAGAAACTAGCTATCAAACTTGGGATTCCAATGAATTGCTGCCGGATTTTGACCGGAAAAATCCGCCGGAAAGGCTTTCAAAAAGTCGCGTTATAGACTACTGCTTAAATTACATTAAATAAAAAATAAATTAGTTATTATTTAATATGAGTTGAGAGATCAAATTTTTCCAGGTATAAGTTTTTTAGAGTAAAATTTTATTATTTAATTATATTTTTTAAACTTTAAATAGAATATATATATAGAGTTAAATAAATGTTTTAACCATAAAACTTATTTTTATATACAACTTTAAAACTTTTATTTTAACAATTTTTTTTTAGATATATATGAAGTTGATATCTACATAATCAGTTAATGTAGATTTTGAAATAACTTATTTAAATCTCTTGATGAAATATTTTTGAAAATTTTAAGATTTAAACATGTTATATACACACTTTTTTTATTACTACATATTCATTTTTTTTATTATAGCCTACATTATTTTTCTATTTAAAACATAGTTTTTTTTTTTTTCAAAGGAACATATAAGCATAGTTATACATCTCTCATACTGAATTGTAAAATGGACATCTAACTCAATAAAAATTCAAGTTGCATACCTATACCTACAATAAAAAATAAAAAATTACATGCTATGCCTAAAGATAAATTTATAATGAGCTTACATGGCGCCTTGTGTACAAAAGATTCCGACATAAAAATCATCTTGCTTATTTTCACTAAATTGGTGTCAAATATCTCGAAGCCAAGTATGATGGACTTATAGTTTGGCTTGTTTATAAATTATATATATAATTGTTTTTAAAGTTTTTTTTCACACTCTAACAATATCAAAAAGTTCAGAAAGTGACACTAAAGACAATTCTCATATATATATATAAAGAGAGAATAAATCAACTATTTGTATTGTGAATTTATTATAGATAAATATAATGTAATAAATATATATATAATAAATTTTGAATTATTATTTTCTTTTATTTATTAATCACATATATGTTAAATATAAAGTATATATTAACTTTATATTAAATACAATATTTTATTTTAATTTTATATTAAATTACACTATTAAAATATTTTAAAAATGAGTTTCTTTATTCAGTTTTCATTATTCTATATAAATATATATAATTGATATAGAAACTAATATTTATATATATATATATATATGAATAACAACAACTATTTTTTAATAAAAAAAAATATTTTTAATTATTTTAGTATATAATTAATTTTAAATTTTACATTTGTGATTTAAAATATTTCATCAGTATTTCCAAACTAAATTGTACACCACTTCGATACTTTTTATTATAAAAAATTATATATTTAATTTTTTTTCATCTTCAATATTATTTTTAAATTTTATGTGAAATAAATCAATAAAAAACTCTTTTAACCATTATGAGCCTTTCAACTTCCTAAGATTGCATGTATCAAATTTATCCATATTTAAATCCCTCTCTCAATCAATCTAAATGAAGTTGATGTACCCCATGGATATGTATACATGCATATAGAGATTTTGCTAGGATTCAGATTCGGAATATTACTAACCATTAACGACGACAGTCCCACGCTCTCATTCGAAGGTTTAGCTCCTTCCATGCTTGAGAGGGATTGCTCATTTACAGGTAGCTACTTCTCCTAGATTTGCTAAGTGCTTTACTTCTCCTAAATTTCAAATTCAGAGCTTAAATTTGTTTGTAAACACTCAATTATTTAACCTCCCTTTGGAAACTATTTACTTTATGTCCATTCAGCTTTATATGGTTGTTCAATCAGTCTGTTAATTTCCCAGAAAACCTAGAGTTAGGTTCTGGATTTCTATGGAATGCCATAATCTCCGAGCAAAAAATACCAAATCTTATGATTTAACGGGTGCCACTAAACTCTCAGAAAAAAATCTACTCCGAATGACCACTAATGGCAATCAGATCTTTCCTTCACACTCTGATTCAATTGAAGATCCAGGCGCAGCGTTCGTGTTGCAGTCAAAGGGTATAATAATTATTGTGTTTTTTCACGACCGATCCCCATTTAATATGCAAAAGAACGTTTGTTTTAAATATCAAATAAGTGACTGTAGTTGGGATGCAGGGAATTGGTGGCATGCAGGATTTCACTTGACAACTGCAATTGTAGGCCCAACCATTCTTACGCTCCCCTATGCCTTTGGTGGGATGGGGTGGATATTTGGGCTCTTCTCCCTCTCGGCGGCAGGTGCAGTCACCTTCTACTCCTATTTCCTCATGTCCAAAGTGCTCGATAATTGTGAGAAACAAGGTCGTCGCCACATTCGATTCCGTGAGCTCGCAAGCGATATCCTTGGTGGGTAATAAGCTCGTTGCAATTTTACTGATGTGCCCATGATTTCCGCAGTTTTCTGTTATTTTCAATGGCTAAAAACACCAATTAATGGAATGGTTTACGCAGGGTCTTGATGGATGTTTTATTTTGTTGTTTCGATTCAGACAACGATCAATATGGGGGTTGGAGTTGGAAGCATCTTACTGGGGGGTGAGTGCGTACAGGTAGGCATCCGTGAGTTGTGGTTTAGTTGTCTGAGATGTGGTTCAGTTGTTTGTATAGGGACATTTTTATATCGATTGTTGATTTGTAGAATATTTCTTAATACCATGTTTATGTTCGTTTGAATCCGGAATATTTTAAAAATCAGTAATTCACATAAATTCAAAGCTGTATAGGTAAATATTTTTTTATTTTATATAATTTATAGAATCTAACCAGTATGAAATAAAATTAACTGTTTATGTTTTTCATTAGATATATTTAATATCTAATTTATATTGATTGCAGATTTTAAAATATTTCAATTTATATTGATAGCAAAATTCTAAAACAAACATTTTACATATCAAATGAGCCTGAAAATTTTCAAAGAATAAATTTTACTCATGTATTCAAAATTAACCATATTCATTGACCATAGAGTAATTGAGTATGAAGTAAAGTCAACCATTGATTTTGTTTTATGACTCCATACACATAATTAAATACGATTGATTTGTATCTTATATATTTACAAGGCAATGCTTAATTTTTCCAAGTTTTGAATTTTTTAGTGGTATTTCACCACATAAAGTTTAATCCTTCTGAGCTAATCTTTACCACTGAAGGAGTCTTTACCCCAAGTTCATTGTGTTTGGTACCATTTTCTATTAGTTCTGGCTTACCCTCTTTCCTTTTTTCTTAATATTTATTTAGCAATTAGAATTTTTTAGCTATTAATTCAATCATACAATTTAGGTGAGAAGGTTATTTTTCATTGTTTGAAAGCTTCAATACTCTTCTAAGGAATTTCAATTATATAAATTATATAGTTTAGCTTAGCTAAATTCCTTATTTAAATTATATAGTTTAGTTTAGCTATTAATTCAGTTATACAATAAGGAATTTCAATTATATAGATTATATAGTATAATTTAGTTATTAATTTTGTCATACAATTTTGTGTGATTCATATTTTTTTTCATTGTTTGAAAGCTTCAAATACTCTTAAAAATTTCCAGGAAATTTCAATTATATAGATAACATAGCATAGTTGAAATTTATGATTTTAACAAATTTCTATAATAACAAAAAGCTGAAATTTATGATTTTAACAAATTTTGATTAAAAAAGCTGAAATTTATGATTTTAATAAACTTCTATAATAAAAAAACAGAATAAAATTTTAAAAAGTAAAATTGAGACAAAATTGATTGGAAAATATCTCAGAAAAAAACAAAACTTAAAAAAGTTAGCATACAATTATCTATAATAATTTAGGTTCAAAACTTTGTTAATGGAGCTTAATACAAGTTGGCTGAACTAAATCTATTTAAGTAAATTTTAATAAGATACATATCATTTTATGCACGATTAACTCACATTTTAATTTTTGATTCACAAGACTTGTCTGTGTTTAATTGCAGATCGTGTACTCCAACTTGGATAGCAATGGCCAACTTAAACTGTATCACTTTATATGCATGGTAGCTGTAGTTATGATATTTCTCTCTCAGCTACCATCGTTTCATTCCCTCCGTTTCATCAGTCTATCGTCTTTGGTTTTGTGCTTGGCATACAGTTTGACCGTAACCATTGCATGTATATTAGTAGGTGAGTTTAAAATATCGGTTGTTACATTGTTAGGAAATTGTTTTAATGTAAATCCTGTGTGTATTGCATGTATATTAGTAGGTGAGTTTAAAATATCGGTTGTTACATTGTTAGGAATTTGTTTTAATGTAAATCCTGTGTGTCTGGGAGAGGTAGTCTTTCATCGCAGGAGTGGGTTTTCTCTTTTGTTAAAATAGTTTGACATAGTTGAGCAATATAAACTTTATCTGCCTTTTATCCCAGGCAGGTCCAGTGAAGCCCCAAGTAAGGATTATTCATTCAAAGGTTCAAACCTCACTAGGGTATTCAATGCCTTTAACTCTATGTCCCTTCTGGGAACTATATTTGGCAACGGTATTCTTCCAGAGATACAGGTGATAAATTATCAGGGAAACTTTATTTCAATACCAAGATGAATCTTTCCTTGTAAAATATGAACTTTAAGGATATAATGGTATACAAAAATGCAGGCCACGATCGCTCCTCCTGCAACAGGAAAGATGTTCAAGGGATTATGCATGTGCTACGGAGTAATTTCTGTGACATGTTACAGTGTGGCAGTGACAGGGTATTGGGCGTTTGGCAACAACGCTCAGTCTAACATATTGAAAAGTTTCATGCCAAATGAAGGCCCAACTCTCGTGCCCAGTTGGCTCTTGGCTCTATCAGTAGTCTTCGTACTTTTACAGTTACTTGCAATAGCATTGGTAATGCACTACTTTTAAATCTCTGCATTTTTGCTGTTGGTAAAATGGAGTGCATCATTTGAAATATAATGTTTGATTGAAGGTTTATTCCCAAGTGGCTCTTGACCCTATCAATATGCTTCATACTTTTTGCAATAGCATTTCCTTCAAATTTTTTCACATTTTCTTGTGACTAAAATGAAGTGTCACTTATAAAATATATGTGTTGTTTGATTGAAGGTGTATTCCCAAGTGGCATATGAAATAATGGAGAAGAAATCAGCAGATATCAAACAGAGCATATTTGCAATGAGGAACTTGCTTCCCAGGCTGGTGCTGCGGTCTCTGTACATAATAGTTTGTGCATTCATTGCAGCCATGCTGCCTTTCTTTGGAGACATTAGTGCACTGGCTGGGGCCATTGGTTTTATACCTTTGGACTTCATACTTCCCATGTTACTATACAACATCAGTTTCAAGCCACCTCATAATTCTGCCACTTACTGGATCAACAACACCATTATGGTGGTATTCACAGGTGTTGGAATTATTGGTACCATATCTTCAGTCCGGCAGATAGCCATCGATGCTAAACGCTTTAAACTTTTCAGCGGCAATGCGTTTGACTGATCATATAGAGTTAATAGAACTTTGGAATTTTCCTCAACTATTTTGGGATTTGACTTGAGGATTTAGCCCCTTTTTCTTTTTAAGTGGAAATTTCAGTGATATTCTGATAAAATTTAATAGAGATTTTTGTAAATCTACATTATAGTTGTCAAACTTTAAAATTTTAGGTGTTTTAGAGATTTTTGATAATGATGAATCTATTTTTATTGTCAAAAAATATAACCAAATTTTAAAAGGTGAAAAGATAAAAACATTATTCATTACAAATGGAGTCAACTAACAAGGCAGAGGAATTGCCTGGACAGCCAAAAGTGGCCGAAATTTGGGTAAAAACATTTCAGAAAATCTTATAAAGGCAGTGTTTGAATAGTCTTTTTGATGGTGGAAATGGATTCAGCACCATAAAAACATTTGAGACACCTGAAATTTTGAAGTTTAACAACAATAACTTTGATCTACAAAAATCCTTGCCAGATATGACCAGAATTTCCATAACTTTCCGAGCAACTACTCTGCGTCGTTAGACTACTACACGATTACTTCCTAAATCTATTACACTATAAATAACCATGAATAAATAACAATGAATAAATACTTGATTTTAAAATATTAAATGCACTACATGCATTGAATCCCATCAATTTTAACAGTTCTGGAATTACTTTGATGGTTATTTACATGCATTGAATCCCATCAATTTTAGCAGTTCTGGAATTACTTTGATGGTTATATTTCACTAAAATATATGTGAGCAATAAGCACTTCACTCTAACGTATAATACGCTGCATACTCAAGGATGTGGGCCATTAAATCTAATCAATAGACAATTCACTTTAATACTCTGCAGTGAGATGTTTATTATCTCAAAATGCAAATATATTAAAAACAAAAAAAATTCAGATCTCGTTCATAAAAATTAATAACATATATTGAAGTATACAAAACATTTAATTATTTATTAAATCTCTTTTATTCGCATAACATCATATGATATACAAAACATACAAAATATCTCTATCTTTGATCAACGGCTTTTTGTTTTTCATCCATGATTCCTATAATGCGTAAAACTAATTTTAAAGCTTTGAATATAATTTTGACTTTTGTAATCGGAAATATTATCCAAAAACCTTTAAATCAATTTCATATTTTTTACATCCGTGATTCCTGTAATGTGAAAAACCAACTTTAAATATTAGAAAAAGTTTTAATATAATTTTAGCTTTTGTAAATGAAGGAATGAGATTACCTGACCTAGCTTTTGTATATTACGAAACTTTATGGGCATTGTAATAATACTCTGGCCATCGCAGTTTGGGATATGTGACTCAAAGCGATGCCTTATTGATGAGTATTGGAGGGGGATAATGCAATCAACTACTCTTTGGATTATGGTGGAGGTGGCATCTAGTTGCAAAAGAGAGGCATCAATTTTCTGTTCTTGTATACCTTCTGGTTTTCTCTATGCCGCCCTCCTAATTTGGTGAGCTTTCGATGACCAACCTATCGATGGCCTTCCTTTGATGACTTGACTAAATTGTGGTTTAATGCATGTTTTATTGCCAGGTCCATTCCTGGATGTGTTGGAGGAGATTAGTATAATTTCAGAGGGGAATTGGGAAAGTTTTTACCCCAATTACCTCGCATCGATTCAGGCCTGTGTTATTATGTGGCTCCTTGGTTTAAGGTTGTAGAAGTGGACAGTCTTTGGCGGGCTACTACCTTTGAGCACCTTAAATAGGAGTGGTGTTCACTATGGGAGTCGAACTAGGGCAAGGTGACTAGTACATAGTGCGAAGGGGTGCCGAAGGTACAAGTCATCGGGCTCAGAAGGCTGCGAATGTGTGTCGACTTCGTGACCCTCGCGGGTGTGACAGTGGTGCTAGTAGCCTAGGAAAAAATTGAAAGTGACCAAGGAGTTAGAGGAGTATTGTGTTGTGGTGTGCTCATGGCACCGAGACGTAGCTCCCACTAAGTTGGAAATGGAAGTGGCCCTGTTGTGGAACCCAAACCTCGACGTTGATAATAGAAGAGGAAGAAGGTAGGGACAAGCTCAGATGCAACAGGGAGCTTGCATGTACCTCAATGTGAACGTCAGCCAATGCAAAGGAAGAGGAACAACCCCTCTCATGGCACCAAAGGGCAACTACGACAGTTAGTGAAAATGCAGTTGGAAGCTTACGAGAAAACTTGCCGAGAGGAGAATGAGGCGGTCATGGCAACTGTGGTGCAACTCCAATTTTTCCAATGTCAACTTCAGGAGCAGGTGGTGGTGGTCTGGCATGAGCACATGAGCATTCTAGATAAGCTGAAGCAGTTGGAGGCTTGGTTAGCTCACCTAGAGCAACACATTCCCTGCCCATTCTGCCTTCTCCTCCACCTTGGATGGGTCCATACAACCCAACTTCTATCAACTTTGATGATTGGGTATGTGTTTTGGTGTTTTGTTCATTTTTTCAGTCTTTTGGCACATCTTTCCTTTAAGGTTATGGTCTATTAGCCTATGTCATTTTTTCATTGTTTATTTTGGACTGATGGCAATGGTCAACAAGCCCAATGTAGGTGAGACAAACAAAGTTTTAAACAATAGCCTTATAAATACTTACTTCTGCAGTTAATAGAATGTTTTGACTTTTAAAAAGAAATTAAAAGCATCAACAAGCTTTGGAACATAATTTCAATGTTTGTAAATCAAGAAGTTCGATTATCTGACAAAGTCGATGACATATTATATGATAATATTAGCTTTCAAGGGTGTCGAACACTACCAAATGCTTTATAAAGAAAATTAATTAATGATAAGTTGATAGGCACCTCAAGTTTATATTTCATCGATTGTGTCAAGACCCTGAGTTGGTATCGTCACCCCGAGGTGAGTTGAGCAACCAATCGAGTGCCCATGACACTTCATGATTAGTTGGGACAGTAATGCACCCAAGTTGCATAAGCGTGATTGGCGCAAGGGCGCGGGTGCTCTATAGCGAAAAGCACCTACACAACTCGGGAGAAGAGTGTGCACGACTTTGCGGACCCATGCACATGGGCACACCCACAACAAGGAGCTCCTGGGCATCGTGATATATGAGGCAAGCGAGTGGGGGTGCGACGGGGCAGCGTGCGACGTGACGTGAGGAACAAGTGATAAACTTAGTGGACGTAGCGTGTGCAGCAAGGCAAGGAAAACTTTTGGGCAAGGGCGTCCACACACCCATAGGCAGGTCGTCCTAAGGAGCATGCCCATATTGTAGGGGTGCCAATGAAATCATAAAGTTGACTCTAATGTTGAAATGACATGTTGGCTTATGGACAATGATAAGGGTCAAACGTGTATATATTGGAGAGAAACACTCAACCAAAAAGGAATCAAGGCAGATAAAAAAACAACAAGAAGTGTGAAGTTTGTGATATCGCAAAGTTGGGTGAGTCTACGATATTGCAATTTTGAGGCACCGCAGGCAAGGGCTAATGCGCCTACCCTGCGTGGGCAAGTGTGGGTAACTTATGTTTCATTATTTCTATGCTGGGCAGCTAGTGAGCACCCATGCTGCGACTGTAAAGAACATAGTTTTTGTACTATGAATGGAGTGGTGCAACCATGTTGGGCCAACCTTCCATTGATGTAAAATTTCAAAAAATAATACAAGTCAAATTTTTTGAAATCTATTGGCACTTGTTTACTATTGATATCACATTGTGATGTTTATGTTATGGGTTCCACACATAACACTTAAAGAATATAATGAAGAAGATTTAATTAAGATAACAATGAGTGTAGGCATAGAACAAAAGTTAAGTAATCGTAAATTATTCTTAACATAGTGATGAACCTTGCTAGTGTCAGACATATGGTATCAGAGCCAGTGCGATGAAGTACGATGTAAACTAGGTATGTATGAAGACCAATGTTCTTAATGGTAGGAAGGATTGGTTGCACAGTTTAGGTTTTGTTGACTTGGAGATTCATGGCAGGGTCATCCAAGCATTCATAGACACAAAGGCCACACACAATTTTATGAAGATGGGTATGGCAAAGGAATTTGGGCTACATATCACCCCCAAGGGTGTGGATGTCAAGGTCGTGAACTGAAAGGCTAGAGTGTCAGGATTGACAAGTGATGTGTTGGTTCAAATTGTAGATTGGTAGGGTTGTTTAGACTTAACAGTGATGGACATGAATGACTTTGACATGATATTGGGGAAATACTTTTTAACGTGTAAAATAGTTGTTGTGATACCTTTCTGTGATGATATTATGTTGATTGGTGACTCACGAATGTGGAATTTGCCTACCTATGAGCAAGAAAGGGAGGTAAAGATGCAACATGTTCCTGCACTAAATATGAGTAGGGTGATGTGGAGATTGGATGTGTATACATATACGACCATCATTAGAAATATTGGGGAAGAGGATGGAATGGGGACGCCTATTCCAAATGATATTTCTGATGTATTAGACAAGCATGAAAATTTGATGTCTGATAATTTGTTGAATGTACTTCCACCAAGATGTGTAGTGGACTATCACATTAAGCTAGAGTCGGGGAAGCAGTCACCAAGGAAAGCTACTTGTTTCTTGTATGGGCTAAAGTTAGAGGAGTTGAAAAGCCAACTAAAGGAGTTAATGGAAGGAGGCTTAACACATCTTTCATGGTCCCCATATAGTGCTCCAGTATTGTTCCAAAAGAAGAAATACATTAGTGAGTTGTGGGTGTGTCGTGATTACTGTGTGTTGAACAAGCAAATGATAAGGAACATATATCCACTTCCACTTGTAGTAGATTTCTTCGACAAGCATGCAAGGCCATAAGTGTTTTCAAATCTTGATTAGATGCATGTGTATTATCAAGTGCTAATAGCAAAGGGTGATCAGAAGAAAACAATGATAGTAACGAGGTATGGAAGCTTTGAGTTCCTTATCATGTCATTTGGGTTATGCAACATTCTATAATTTTATGAATGATATCTTGCATCCATACTTGGAATTGTTCATAGTGGTTTACTTGGATTATATCATAGGCTATGTAGTGATAACATGGAGGATCATAAGAGGCACTTTGAATTAGTCTTTGAGGCACTAAGGAATAATCGGTTGTTCTTGAAGAAGTTGAAGTGCATGTTTTCTCAATCTAAGATTCCATTCCTTGGACACTTTATAGGTCTAGGATACATACAGATGGATCCTAGTAAGGTTCATATGATAAAATATTGAGAGGAACTGAAGAATTTCCATGAGATGATATTTTTCTTAGGGATGGAAAACTACCAATGGAAGTTTGTAGAGGGCTATTCCAAGGTAATTGTGCCATTGACAAACTTGTGGAAGAAGGACAAGTGATGGAATTAGATCGAGATATATTGTGAAGCATTTGAATGTTTGAAGAAGAGTATGGTTACAACATCGATACTTAAGTTGCCTGACTTTAGTCGACCATTTGAGGTGCACACAGATGCTTCTGATTTTGTGATTTGAGGAGTGCTCATGCAAGATGGAAATATAGTGGCATATGAGAGTAGGGAGTTGCAATATAGAGAGCAACGGTATATGGTTCATGAGAAGGAGATGCATGTGATCATCCATTTTTTGCAGGTATGGCGATATACTTGATTAGGAATCTATTTTTTGTCAAGACTGACAACATTGCAATGAGTTACTTTGCATCCCAACCGAAGTTTTCAATGAAGCAAACTTGTTGGAAAGACTTCTTTGCATAATTTGGCATGAATATTAAGTATAGGCTAGGTAGACTCAATTTTGTCGTAGATGCCCTCAGTAGGAAGACACATTTGGCTGCAATTGAGGAGGAAGAATATCGTGTTGAACCAAGTGAGAGTCAATTTTGTATGAGTGAGGAGTTGCAAAGTAGAGTTCGTGCAAGTATAGATACCAATACTCAAGCGAAAATAATTATGAATCAGGTGAAGGAAGGAAATACGAGGAAGTTTTTCATGTGATATGAACTCTTGTTTAATGGTGATCGTCTCTGGGTTTCAAAGTCATCTAGACTTAGAAGGTACCTCTTGAAGGAGTGCCACAATTATCCTTAGTTTCCACCTAGGGCAACATCATGCTTTGGCATTATTGGAGAGAGAGTACTTTTAGGAGAACATGAGAGAGGATGTAAAAGAGTATGTGCAAACTTGCGTCATTTGTTAGCAGGACAAATCAAACACTAGGAGACAGGGAGGGTTGTTGGAACCTTTACCAATTCCATAGAGACATTGGATGAGTGTTTCGATGGACTTAATCACTCAATTACCACAAGTACAAGGGTATAATGGGATCATGGTCATTGTTGATCATTTTTCCAAGTATGTTGTCTTCATTCCGACGAAGATTCCATGTTGGGAAGAGAGGACAACTAAGTTATTCTCCAAGGATGTTGAGAATTATTGGGGAGCATGGTTGAGTATTGTGTCTTACAGAGATCCAAGGCTCACAGGAAAGTTTTGGACCACATTGTTCAAGTTGGTCAGGACAAAGTTGTTTCATAGTTCACATTACCATCCCTAGACAGATGGCCATATTGAACACATTAAGTCATTATTGGATGACTACTTGAGACATTATGTGAGGGATAATTAGAAGAATTGGCTTGAGTTGTTGGGAATAGCATAGTTTAGCTATAATTTGCAAAAAATTTCACCGACAAGGTATAGTCCATTTGAGTTGGTCAATGGGCAGATCCCAATCGCAGCAAACGTTGTGTTACCAAGGGGATACGTGAAGAGTCCACATGTGAATAGGTTATTGACAACATGGGAGGAGTCCTTGGAGTTAGCATGAGTCCACTTGATAAATGTAGCAAATAAAAATAAGAGTTGGGCAGATAAGGATTAGAGGGACACACACTTTGAAGTTGGAGATATGTTTTTTTAGTTTATGAAGATGTCAAGATACCAATTTCCACCACCAAAGGGGACAAGGAAGTCTTTGACAAGGAAATAGGAAGGACAATTTAGAGTGAAGTGAAGGATTGGAGAGGTTTCTTATGAGCTTGATATGCCAAACCGTATGCATTCCAAACATCTTGTGTTCCATGTGAATCAACTAAAAAAGGGCAGACTTGATGCACATCATCCTGAGAGAGCAATGTCACCGAGAGGACTAGCCTTGATCATAGACTTACTAGACTTAGTTTTGGTTAAGATTTTGGACGTCAAAACTACTAGGGTTGGGAGCGACATGAAGAGCGGGTACTTTGTGCGATTAAAGAATGAACTAGAGGAAAGTGGTTGGGAAACAAAAGATTCATTTTAGATATGGAAGAAGGAGATTGTTGAGTTTGATGCATAGTTAGCTCAATCAGTAGGATTTTCAAGGTCGACAATGAATGGAGGTGAGGGAGGATGTTAATACCCCGAGTTGGCATCTTCAACCCAAGGTTATTCGAGCACCTAACTGAGTTCCCATGAAACTTCATGATGAGTTGGGACTGCAACACACCCAATTCGCACAAAGGAGATGGGCGTGGTGACATGGGTGCTCTATAGAGGAGGGCGCCCTCACAATTTAGGCAGAGAGTCTACATGACTTGGTGAACTTGCTCCCATAGATGCTTCCACATCAACGGGCATTCAGGAGCTACAACATATGAGGCAAGTGGGTAGGGGCGTAGTGGGGCAACATTCGACATGACATAAGGAACAAGTGAGCAACCTAGCAAACGTAGTGTGTGTGACAAGGCAACACAAAGTGTCAGGTAGGGGCACGCTTGCCTAGAAAAGCGGCGCTTGCATGCCCACAGGCAAGTTGACTCAAGGGGCATGCCCATATGGTAGGGGCTCCCATGAAAACATAAGTCAATTTAATTGTTGAAAGAACATGTCGTCTCATGGAAAATGATAAGGTTTGAACATGTATATATTGGAGAGGCATTCAACCAAAGGGCATCAAGGCAGATCATAAAACAATAAGAAGTGTGAGTTTATGATATCACAAAGTTGGGAGAGTTGTGATATTGCAGAAGCATGAGTTTTCTTAAGGCGGCATGGGCAAGTAGTGGGTAGGGGCCGATGCGCCCAACCTGGGAAGGCAAGTTTGGGTAACTTCTGTTTGGGTGTTTCTGTGATGGGAAACTCGTGAGCGCCCATGTTGTGGTTGTAAATAAATTAGTTTTGTGCTATGAATGGAGTGTTGTGACCATGTTGGGCCAACCTCCCATTGATGTAAAGTTTCAGAAAATAATACAAGTAAAGTTTCTTGAAATTTGTTGGCACTTGTTTACTATTGATATGACACTGTGATGTTTATGTTATGGTTTTCACACATAACACTTAAATAATATAATGAAGAAGGTGTAATAAATATAACAATGAGTGTAGGCATAGTCCGGAAGTTAAGTAATCGTAAATTGTTCTTAACATTGTGATGAACCTTGCTAATGTTGCACTCCCACAACAGTGCCACCAACATGGGGCTGTGACAGAGTGGATGGTTGTTATGCAATGTCTAAACTTTAATAATTACTATGAATAAATAAATACTGGCAATTAATTTACAATAAATATTATTAATACTAAGTAATGTCAATTTTTTTAGTTTCAAAAAGTATTGATATTTTTTAATTTAAGTTAAATTATTCAATTTTATTATTTATTTGATCTCTCTCTCTCTCTTATATATATATATATATATTATATTATATAAATAAATATATATATATATATATATATATATATATATTATATATATATATATATATATATATTTATATATATATATTATATATATATTATTTTAAAATTAGATTTATGTTTTAGTTTTAACTATAATCAATATTAATTATTTTATTTCTATTAACTTATTTATTTATATTTTTGGGGGAAGTTCAATTAGCAATGGTCGTGAAAATGAAGTGATATTTACAAGGATATTCAACGTTCAAATCCTCCTAATTCATTTGTTCTTGTTGGGTCATGTTTAGGAACTTAGAAATAATAGTCGTAATTATTGAAATCAATCATGTATCACATTAAGACCAACCCAATTGTCAATTCCTCTAAACTCGAAAAGAAAAACAAAAAACAAAATAAAACATATTTATTTATAAAACTAATATAATAGTCACAAACATAAAACACAAAATAAAAGGCTTTCACCTAAAATCCCATAAAGGCTTCGCTCTTTACAAATCAAAATTCTATATCATGAGACTTAAGGTATATAAATATGGAGATAGTATCATGAGGAGATGTGCTCTCAAATTTGAAAAGGCAAGAAAATATGTTCTATAATTATATAGAAATATGTCTTTAGAATTACTAATTTTCTAAATAGTTTATATAAGTATTTAACATTAAAAGTAATTATTAAAAATAATTTCTAAGGTATGAAATATAGTTTATGGATATGTTTTCGAATGATTTGATGACCATTTAAATTGCTTTTAATTTTTGTAGATAGAGAAATTGTCATTCATGGCCAATAATGCTTTTATAAGAGAAAGAAAGTATATTATAGAAGGAGTGGAGCAAACACATATACTTATACAAGATCATAAATATATTCTTACATGTGGGACATAAAAACAAGTGAAATGGAACATAAATATTACATGGAATAATAAAATGCAAATGTACTAGTAAGGCCCACTATACTCATTGGGAAAGTGAGAGTAGAAATATTCCCCTCAAATGAGTTTAGTTTCCCTTAAGCATGTTTAAGTTACACCCCCCTCAAGTGTGGGGCCATCATGATCAATAAAAGTACACCATTGTACACTAACCATGGTGGACAAACTTTCTAGCCTTAGTAGTCATTGGAATCCCTTTAATTGTGAGGTTGTTTGGGTGGATTAAAAGATATCCTAGAAGCATTCCCTTGAAACCTCTGATAATATATGCATATATGTATTTGCAGGTCATTTTCAATGTTATGTTTGCTTAAACAATTATAAAATTGTTAACAATATTTTCACATCATATCTCTTTATGCACAACAAATATGGAAATGTATTCAAAATAAGATGTGAATGAATTTTTTGAGAAAGAAATGTGTATTATAATTCCTATGGTAATGGAAGAAGGGTACTTTTAAATTAAATTTAGATTACAATTAGGGGTTAGAATATGGAATTTAATGTCAATATTTGCTCCATGGAATTATATCAATTGAAGTGAATCAAAGGATTTGAAAATTAAAAATTCTTATGTAAATAATCAAGGGAAATTGGAGAAAATGTTGGAAGAATATTTGTTATTGATGTTAAAGGAATGGCCAACTCAAGAAGAAAATTAAGGCTTCCTTGTAAAGGACTTTAATGTCTTTCTAAAATGATTTTTAATGCCTCCTAATTCCTCCTCATTAAAGAGAAATGGTTTTTTCAAAAAGAAAATCCAAAATTTTCCTCTCAAGATGAGTCAACCTCCTTATGATCAATTCAACCCTTCTCCCAACAGATCTGTCATTTCATGAGTCGTTGACCAGTATACATAAGAATCTTCTCTCCTCCATTCAACCTTCAACTCAACTAAGCAACGAACAAGAAGTATATGGACCTAAGGAAAAAATGAAGAGGTTCATATCTCATGAACCTAGGAGTAGTTTAAAGGAAATTTTTTGAGTATTATTTCTATTCTAGGTTAAGGGTTTTTGGTGAAATTTTGAGCAGTTTATGAGATATTTTTGGAGAAATTGTGGAGTCCCAAATTCAGCCCTTTTTGAGGCACATAATTTATCTCTTGTTGAAGATTAGAACCCAGTCTCTTTGTGACATAACTAGCTCTTGTAAAAGATAGAATTTTAGCCCTGTGGAGAGACAAACCTTGGCTTTGTGGAGTGACAAGCCTTTCCATATGGAGAGATAAATATCGACTATGTGGAGTGAAAAACTTGGCCCTTGTGGGAATAAATACCTCAACATTGTAAAGTGACATACTTGGCCCTATATTTCCGACTCAGTCCTATGCCAGTGATTAGGCCCTATATTACAAAAAACATGACCTTCCTAGACTCAAAATTTCATCCTGGTTATTAACTATTCTCAAGCTTAATGCAAACCAATTTGTATGGTATTGAGGACATAATTCAAGAAGAAACTAAGAACAATTTTTGGAGATTCCTTCTAGATCCATATTTCAAGAAAAGTTTGAAGTAGTCTTGAGTAGAGCTTAAAGTCATTTTATATCAGGCTTTTTGAGCAACCTTGTTGACCATTTGTTTAAGATGAATTGAAGGACCTTTGGACATAATTTGAGTAGACTATTGATGAATTTTGAGCATCTCTTTTGAAGGAATTTTTGGAGCAAACTATTTGGAGCACCTTTGAGGGACTTTGAAGCATTCTTGAATAGATTGGAAGAAAACCTTAAGCAAGTTCTAGAAGCAACCTTGAGTTTTTTGGAGAAGTTATTTGGGTGACACTTTGAAGTAGTTAAATGTTGGAGCCTTATTTTATAATAGAGGATTAGAGTCCTCATACAGGGTTGGATCCTTGTGAGAAACCAGGTTGGAGCCTAAATTTATAATTGGGGATTGGAGTCCTCATTCAAGGTCGGATCCATGAAGAAGTTGAAAATTTTATTTTACATGTTGGGGCCTAAATTTTTGTGAAATAGGATTGGATTCCTCACTATGTTTAAATTGTGATAAATTCTTAATTGACGTAATTTAACAATTGAAAGAAATGCTAATTCATCCCCCTTCTCAATATTTCCAACGATTGGTATCAAAACCATCTTCTTCAAGATCAACCTAATTATTGGAAGAAGGATTTTTGAATCATAGTGGCTAGTAGAGATGGTAAAGTACCCTAATTTGATGGATTTTTTTTACTTATGGAAGGTGAGAATGGAAAATTACTTTATGTCTCTTGGAGTTGATGTTTGGAAATTTGTCATAAGTGGGTACAAGATCATATTTATTCTTCCATCAGATCCAAATGGGAAGAAAGAATATGTGGTGAATGCAGAGGCTTTGAATTCTATAGCATGTGGTCTGCCAGATTAAAAATTCACCAATGTTATGGGTATTAAAATAGCTAGAGATATGTGGGACACAGTCATGCATATTTATGAAGGAGATGACAAGTTCAAGAAGGAAAAACTTCAAACCTATATAAGGCACTAAGTCTCAAGATGAATGATCAAGAATATATTGCTGCTTATTTTCCCTGGTAGATGAGGTAGTCAATTGTCTCAAATTCCTAGGTGAATATGCCAAAGAAAATATGATATTTGAATGGCCTTGAGATCTATTCCATATCATCTTGATGCCAAGTTTTGTGCCATATAAGAACTAAAATACGTGTTCCATCTATCAATCAATGAACTTCATGGAATTCCCGCAACATATGAGATGAGGTCAAGAACTTCAAGTCATAAGGAAGTTGCATTCAAGGAATCCAAGACATCAAGAAAGGAAAAGAATCGTGATTGCAACAATGGTGATTTTGATATTGAAATGGCACAAGTTGTTAAGAATTTGAATAAATGATTGAAACTCAAAGGTAAGTTACCTCTCATTTCCTTTAAATGCAGTAAAATAGGACATTATGCAACAAAATAAAGGTGGTAGTGATGATGAAGATGAACCTAAGAGAAGAATTCTCAAAAGGAAAGGATAAAAAAAAAATAATTTCTTCTCCAGACATGGCAGTGGTGAATATGATGAAGAATAAAAATATGGTGGAAGCAGTGAAGTATTGTTCATGGCCTTCACAAATGAAGCAGATAGTCCAAAAGAAGAATAAATTCTAGAAGAAGTAGAAGGAAATGTGGAGGAACTATTGATTAGTGTCATAGAAGAAAATTAGAGACTTAGATAGAAGAATGAAAATTTATCTCAATAAATCAACTCTGTAAAAACCAAGAAGGAGGAAGCTAAAGCAATATAAGAAGTTTTGAGAAATAAGTTGAAGGGAAAGAAAGAAATCTATGAAAAATTGAAAGTGGAAGTTGTATCTCTAAAAGTAGAGTTGGCAAAGTTAACAAGAATTTGAAGTGTTCCCATACCTTGGATTTCATTTAAGGATCTTATCATTCCAACCTTACAGGAAGCAAAGTTCATCCAAGGAATGAGAAGAATCCCCTTATTGAAATGAATATATCATCAAGGAAATCTTATCCTAACAAGTATCAAACTATTTTCCTTGGTTATCGTTTCTTTTGCAAAAATTTTGGTCATTAGAAAAAACATTGCAAGGTGTTGGGTTGTGTTATATTCTTTCCACGATG
>APFE030738169.1:0-12502 GCA_000404065.3 Pinus taeda | reverse complement strand
TTATTTGTTGAGAACAAAGCTACAATGATCCAATATTTTCTTACCCTAGTGCTTTTGCTCCTAAAAACCCACCACCCTATAATACTACCATATTTTATGATATTCCATGACAAGTAAATGTTATGATATGTTCTTTGTTAGGATATGATAATGACCGGGTACTTCATGAAGTAGTTTTAGGTTTAGTGAAAATGAAGTCAAAACATACTCCAAAGGGCTAAATTCAAGGTTAAAATGGGAAAACGATGGAATAGCCTAACATTTGCATCTTTTCTATAGAGAATAAGATGTTGGAGCAAAAGAAAAAAATTTATTCAAAAAGGATATTTTGGCTGCCAAGTCAACGCTTCAGTACATGTCATATGTTGTTTGTTACCTCATATGCTTGTCTTACTTGATTTTTTTTGGTTTTATAAAAAAAATGAAGAAACTTAACTTTGTGACTGTTGGAACCTCTCGAACTCCAACCATTTAGGAAATGAGTTTCATAGATAGAGGGAGTGACATCTACTAGACAATAATTTCTGAATTTTACCTCTATGACCTATAAAAGCAACCATCTACACATTTCAATAATATGCACAGTTTTTTCCATGCTTGGAGTCTCATTTGGCCAGATCCATTGTCCCACAAACCTTCCCTTTTCCCAAATTTGTCACATGGTGCTCCCAAAATTATGTTCCCAATAAGCAAGTTATTATTTCCCAAAATGGTGTCATTCTTTTTCTAATAAACCCTAATTCAATCCTTGAAATGCTTAAACTAGTTGTGCTACATGAAACCCAACTATTACATGAAGAAACCATCTTAGCCTCTTACATGAAATTATTTGTTGAGAACAAAGCTACAATGATCCAATATTTTCTTACCCTAGTGCTTTTGCTCCTAAAAACCCACCACCCTATAATACTACCATATTTTATGATATTCCATGACAAGTAAATGTTATGATATGTTCTTTGTTAGGATATGATAATGACCGGGTACTTCATGAAGTAGTTTTAGGTTTTATGCTAAGACTTTCTCCTAATAACACACCTTTGATAACATTTGACTATAGTTAGTATTTGGCAGAATCAATAAATCTTCATTTGGCCCATTTTAATTTCACTAGATGTTTTAAGTTTCAATCCTATTTATTCTACTCATTTATGTATTTCTAAGTTGATAAGTTTTCTAGTCTCCACTTAAATGTGCAAGATGAGAATGGTAATCTTTCCTCTATTATCCATTATACTTCTATTGTTAGGAAATAGCCCTAGAATGTAGGTTTCTTTTAGTTTATAAATAAATTCTTGTCCATTGTGCATGTTGTCATTTATGAAAAGTCTCCCCTTATGGTGTACCCATAAATGAAAAAGCTTCTTTAATTGAGCCTAGGCACCAGGGTTGGTGATTGGTACTTGTTTGAAAAACATACTAAAATTAAAATCTGTGGATTTGAATCCCATCCTTACCAGTTACCTATTTTTCACACTATGATAATCTTCGCCTTGGAGTACATTAGCAAAAAATTGGAGTCTGATCAAGTACACTTTGTTTCCAAAAAGTAGTAGGCAACTTTCATATTGAAAGAATAAATTGGGCCTTTCATTATTAATGCAAGAGAAACCTTACAAGAGGTAGATAAAATGTCAAATAACTTAAATTTGGCATAGGGAGAATCTTTTTCTTATGACTCGCACCAAATTGTTTCTACTAAAAGCATAAATCAATGAATGTAATGTTCCTAATAGAAATTTTACAGTGATAACCAAAGACATGTAATAAATTCAACACAAATAATTTTTAGTAAACACCCATGAAATAGAAAATGCTCCCAGAACACCAAAATGGGCAATTTTATTATATATGTAACTATTAGAGTACATTGGAAAATGGAAGGAGTGCACATGGGCTTGCACAAGGCAAGCTAGAAGCCCCAACTGATCAATATATTAGTGCTCAACTGTTGTAGAAGTCTGTTCTCCAGAAATTTGCGCTGACCCAATATTTTTACATTGTTGGTTGTCTTGAGACCCTGATTTGACCCCTTAGATATTCCCAAAAAATTCTATAAAATTAAAGCTAATATCCTTGTCAAAAACCCAAAAAAACCCAGAAAGGGTTTGCTCTGGTTTTGACTCTCCAAATTCGCCCCCCAATAACTTGACCCTTCTCCATCACTAGAAAATTCAACCTATGGTAGAGAATGATGTTTGTTGCTCCCAAAATGCTAGAAAGCTTCCCAAAATTACCTCCCAACCAAAATCTGGACAACCCAACTCCTTAATCCTCCACCAAAGACTCCCCACACTTAGCACCCACAAGTGACTGTGCAGGCCTATTGGTGATGATATAGTCCCCACGTCAAGAAATTCATGCTAAGTGATGGGATTCCTCTTCTCCTACAAATCCTCCTCCTTTGACTAAAATTTGCCCAAGAAACACCCCAACAACAATATAATTCCCAACTCCGACACCATTCTTCCTCAATGACTGCGTGGCTCCTCCTTCTGCGTCCGAGTTGAACCAGAATGGTGTGGTACCTGTGTGATGTCTCTCTCCCAGCCTCCAAACAAATATAAAAGCCTTCCTAGGGTGGAACTCAAGGTCCACCGAAGAAAGGTTGAGCTTCACTCCTTGGGAAGGTCTTGTGCTGAGCAGCACTTATAACTCAGCTGAACAACTCGAGCAACAATTGATTATCAAAATGTCAAAAAGCCCCAAATGATCCTTCTTCCCTCCTATTTATACTTGCTAGCCCTTGGTCTCATGTGGGTCCTCCCTATGGCCTTGACCTCCCTTAGGAAATTCAAACTATCTACCAAGTGGTGCATATTATTTGTGGGAAAGTGGCCCCCACATTCCACTAAAACGATTTCGACCCACTTTTTCCTAAGCATTTTCTCCAAAATTGCCTTTAGGCCAAAAATGACAAAATTTACAAAATTGGGTTCTCCCTCGTAAAATATTTAGGAAGGGACATTACAATGACCACCTCATTATGGATATTTAATGAAAACATAATTAAAATTGGCTAATAGGGATGTCTGGGAATTAAAAAACAAGTTTATCAACACCAGCTATCTGAAATGATATGAGTTGTTTAGACCCCTATTTTAGATACTCCTCAATAACAAGAAAATACCCTTAAAAAAGCCCATCTAGAGACTTCTCAAAGATTTTCAAAAATGGAGGATGATCAACAATTATAAAAAAGACGGAGAATTGAAAGGAAACATAGATATATTAATTCAAAGTAGCGAGGAGCATTCATTAAGTGATCATGTATTTTCTTTTGAATATGTGTGATTTGCACTTATTCAAAGTTCCATAGATCAAGATATATAGGCAACTACACTATCATCATCAGATATAGCTAAGAAAGAGAAATTATTTTTGTTGATTTTTCTAGTGCAAATTATACTAGCACTTATTTCTGAAACTTGATAATTACTTCCAAATATGTAGATGATTATTTTTCACTTTCAATATATCATTAAGAAATTACACATTCGGAAATTCAACGATAAAGCCAATAGAGCAATAGATATCACAATGCACGAAGATACAACAAGACTTTACCTTGGGAGAACCCACTAGGGGGGAATGCTTGTGAATGCTATCTGGAAGGCGATAAAACAACTCTCTATATAGAAAGCCCAGTTTGTCCAATGTTGTAAGTTTGGGGCATTATTAAGAGTTAGGTAAGTAAGGGTAGTTAAAATTAAAGGTTGGTAGCACATTCATAAAGTATGCATAAGTAGGTGGGTGGTTCTCCCTAAATAAAAGCGAGGCACATAGTGGTGAAGTTGTGGGAGGAATCATTGGATCCAACCAACCTTTTCCTTAGAGAATCAATGCAAAAAGAGATACATCAAAGTCAAAGTAACCAATAAGATAATAACCATAGGATGCCTCAAGATGCCAAGTCAACTTCTTCAAATCACTTAAAGGAGCCCCTTCACAAACTCACTCTAGGTCCACACTAGGGTTGAGTTTCAGCCTCTCCTTCGACTTATAATTTTCTGACCTGTGACCAAATTATACTATATAAGCTTAGACCTACAATTTCACCTATGTGAAGGCAATAAAGAGAGATCACATATGTGAGGAGTATTTTCCTAGAGCTCGACTTTCCTTCTTCTTTAAGTCAAACTCCTTCTTTCTCGTCCTCCTTCACTATATTAGATCAGACATATGCTTGATGATGAGATGTGAATTATTTGGAGTGGAGATCAAGTGGTCTCTATTTGTACACACTAGAAGGGGTCGAATAGCTGCCTATTGGGGCAGGGCCGACTTCATCACTAGCGTGCCAACTTAGGGATCTTCTGTTGTCTAAAATTCAAATTCAAATTTTCATTTTCCCACTTTTGATAAGGTCATGAAGAACATCCCTTATAAAATATTCTTTTGAATATAAAAATAAATATTCTATTTTTCTTGCAAGAATGAAGAGCATGCTGAAAGTAATTTTTCTTTTACAAATATAATTTATATTTCATCATTACAAGTACAAATGAAACATTATGAAGACCAACCCTAGATACAAAATTCGACACTCCCTCTTAGCTAGAGAGGCATTCAAAATGACTATCCAAATGTTCTTTGTATACATGATTTCTCTAAGGAAAGGCACAACTCATTGATAACATGGTCAACACTCTTAACCTACATCAACATCATTATCATTAGTAGGTACCACAACCTAAGTTAGCACTCCTAATTAATGGTACTCACTCAACTAATCACCATGATCTAGCGGGCATCTCACCTCATGGTACTCCGACTAGTCCACAGTTTCCATCACCCATGGTCAAATCCTAGGGAAATCCATGTCCCGACTCCAAAGGCCTCACTCTAGGCCATGGTGTTGAGAAAGGCACCCACTCAATTGAGTGTCTAGGCCTCAGGGATCATTCCTCATGAGAATTTCCATCCCTCATGCTATCTCACCAACTGTTCGGGAAATTCCCTCGTTTTCCACTCATCAATGGTCCAGACCACGCTCCTATTGTATATAGCATTCTAAGCCACCCCAATGTTGATGTTACATCAATAATCCCTCTCAAGTATGATGTTTTCCCTAAAGTATACAAACTTTTCCTGGGGCAGAGGCTTTATAAGAATATCAATTGTCTTCTCACGAATGTAGTGGTACTTGATATCATTATACGTTGTCTTATCATGAAACATTGGACTGTCTGTCAACTTTACAAAGCTTTGATTATCACAGAATAACACAATCAGTTCCATCATCCGACCGAAAAATCAAAAGAGTAGCTTATGAAATAACACTCCCTTGCAACATGCCAAACAAGCTGCAATATACTCTGCTTCTATAGTATTAAGTGTGATAGATGCCTGCTACATGCTCATCCAAGATATCATAGTAGAGCCTAAACTAAAACATACCCAAGATGTAGTCTTACTATCATTCACACTCCTTGCATATTAAGAACTTGTATATCCATGTAGTTACAACTCACTACTTGAGGCATATCTCAAACAATAGTCAACAATACCACATAAATATCTCAATATATGCTTTGTTGCAATCCAATGCTCATGTCTCGGTTCCATATGCAACTGGATCAAGGTGTTCACTGCAAATCAAATGTCTGGCCTGCTATTAACCAAATACATCATTGATCTAATAAATTGTTGATACAAGGATGGATCCACCAAATCAGACTCAAAATCCCTCAGCTTTCTTAGATTCGTCACCATAGGAATTGCCATAGACTTGCATTCCATCATTCTAAACTTTTGAAGGATCTTGATGACATATTTTCCTTGCCCGAGAAGGATGTCATTAGGTTTCTACCAAACTTCCAATCCAAAATAGTAATGCATCAAGCTAAGATCCTTCATGTCAAATTCAGAGATCAACTCCCTTTTAATCCAAATAAGATGCTCCACACCTGTCAGGAACAAAGCATCAACATATAATAGTAGTATCACAGGCTCACCCTTCACAACCTTGATATATAGGGTTGGATCAACAACACTCTTATAGAAACCAAGTCTCGTCAGATATTCATCAATTCTAGAATACCAAGCTCTCGGTGCTTGCTTAAGTCCATATAAGGCCTTCTTCAATCTACACATATGATATTCTATCTCATTAACCTCAAAACCTTAATGTTTCTCTATTTACACCTCTTTCGCAATCACACCATTGAGGAAGGCAGCCTTTACATCCATCTAATGTAACTTCCATCCCATAAACAAAGCAAGAGAAATAAGAGACCTAATCGTGATGTACCTGGCCACTGTGCAAAGGTCTCATCATAATCTTCTCCCTCTTTCTGGGAAAACATTATAGCCATGAATCTTGCCTTGTATTTTTCAATGCTCCCATTTGCTGCATCATTGATCTTATAGATCTTTTTTAGGTTACAACATACTTTCCTTTAGGTCTTGGAAAAATCTCCTAGACATATTTCTTCATAATAGATTGGTATTATTCCATCATAACATCCTTCCAAACTTGTTGGGTGGTTGCTTCCTCAAAGTTGGAAGGTTCAGAGTCAATAATGATTCCCTTAATGTTCCCCGTGGAGATACATGTCCTTATGCATCCTGCAAAGTAGATTTGAGCCAAGCTAGTATTTTTCTAGTTCCTAGAACAACCACAAGATCTAATGGTTCACAAGGTCCTTCTGGAATTTCTTCATGATATTTAGGATATCTTAAGGATGTGGGAGGACTTGCAACTTCTTCTTTGATAGCCACATGGTCCTTCTCTTCATCATTGATGTCCATGTGATCTTTATCGGATTTCCAATAAGCGACATCTTCATCAAAAGTCATGTCCCTTCATACTTCAATGTGTCGTTTCCCTGGAACATAGATCATATAGGCTTTTGAAGAATCATTATACCCATCAAATATCCTCGTCTTTATGGATAGATTTAACTTATTTTTCTTATCCTTGGTTACATGTATGAACACTAGACAACCAAAGATTCTCAGATGTTCAACCTATGGTTTATGACCGATGAACGCTTCTCCAGGAGTCTTCTCTTCTAGAATTTGACGAAGACTTCTATTTAGAATTTAGATGGTTGTCTCAGCTGCTTCTCCCCACAAGAACATTGGCACACATTGATAATGTACCATTGCCTTCATAGATTCTTGAATAGATTTGTTCTCTCTCTCAACCATTCCATTCTGTTGAGGATTATAGGGAACTATCAACTCCCTCTTAATCCCAACTTCCTTATACAAGGAAAAGAGTTCCTTGGAGTTGTATTCTCCTCCATTAGCTGATCTTAGAGCCTTGATCTTCTTCCTTATCAGATTCTTCACTCCAGCTTTGATTTCTTGGAATTTTCTAAAGACTTCATCTTTTGACTTAATAAGATAGGTCCACGTCTTGCGAGAGAAGTCATCGATAAAGTATACATAGTAGAGATCACCTCCAAGAGTTTTCATCAGCATAGGTCTACACACATCAGGGTGGACTAGATCCAAAATCTCTTTGGACCTATGTTCATTGCTTGGAAATTATTTCTTAACATTCTTTCCAAGAGCATATCCTTTACAAACACCTTCATGATCTATTTGAAAATTTGATACACTTGAAACAATCTACTTCAAAGCTAGATAGGATCTATAATGAAGGTGAACATATCTTTTATGCCATAACTCACATGGATTGATATCATTATGTACTAAAGCTTGGGATGGTTTCCCTAGGAGTTTATACAACCTTCCTTCATGAGCCCCAATAACCCTAGCAAAATTTACATTAGAGCCCTTGACCCACAAAAGGATTTTCCCATCAATAAAGACTACTTTATCTCCTCTATCTTCTAAACATGAAATTGAAACCAAATTCTTTTTCAAACCTGGAACATATAGTATGTTGCTCAAGTGAATGCTTTCTAGATCAACAAATGTGGTCCCATTTCCTTTGACTGCATAACTGTTATTGTCTCCATGTTCCACCTTTGGAGTCAATCTCTTTTCCATCAAACTTGTAAGATGATCACAATCCCCTTATAATATGTCTTAAAGCTCCATTGTGTTGAGAAATCTGTAGGGCAATAGTTAGGATGATTTCTCTTTCTATGATAATTGTTTGTGATGTCTTTTTACTTTTTCATACTTATTAGTTTCTTCACTTATTATTATGTTTGTATATCATCAAACAACTACCAAAACAAGAAGAACAATAATACACAAGAACATAGAATGTAGGTTGTAGGCTAGGGCCAAAACCTCTCCATTTGAGAGGAAAACCGGTAAAATCTATTCTCTTCTTATATATTCTTCAATTGACAAATTCCAAGACCTCTAGACCAAGACCAAGTCCAACCTTTTCTGATGATGTGCTTTTCTTGCCCAAGTCTAACCTAGTCAAATCTATTCCAACAACACAACTTTGAACCCAAACTTCAAAATTTTGTCCTTTATTGTAGGTATGAAATTTTCAAACCTACCAGCAGCAACTGTTGCCACACGTGTGAGCTAATTTTGGCCTCCCAAGGCTTATTCATACCTTCGCTTGTATTTCTCCTTCTTCTGGTGCATGACAATGACCTAATGCGACCTTCACTGACCCTATTTCTCTTCTTTCTTCAGGTTTGATATTGTAGCAGAAAAAACCTAGCCCAACAGCAGAAACCATAACCTTCCTTTTTACATGTGAGAGAGAATTAGCCCAAAAACAATTCTTCTTCTTCCTCCTTCTTTGCTAGCCTTCTTGACCTTCTCCTTTGAGTAGATGATGAAAAGTGAGTGAGTGAACAAATGAGGTCAAGTTCCCTCCTTTATATAGGCTTCTAAGGTGGACGTGGCTCCTCAAAATAGGACAACTTCCTAGCTTCCAGGCCAACTTGGTCTTGAAGGGTATTTTGACACTTTTAATGAAAAAAATAATTTTCCTTACAAGTTAGAATGTGCCCGATGGGGTCTTTAACTTATGACAATGAATCTTTTGACTTCTTGACCTAGGGAAAACCCTCGAAGCACTCAATGGGTGCTTCAATTCTAAAATAAAATACCTTGAGCATGAAACCCATGCTCCAATAATAATAATAATAATAATTTTTCTTTCATTTTACAAAATACAAGAATCAAAAGTACATTTCATATTTATGAAGACTGAACCCAATTACATTATTCAACACATTGTCGATCAACCATATGTTGTTGTCATCTACAAGAGATCCTAAGGGTGCATGATAGTAGAAGTAGTCTTTATATCCTTCAAATTTGGGTATCTTGGAATGTTCATCAAAGTCTACCATGGTTGCATGTTGCTTCCCTCTTTTCTTCCTATCATTGAATCTTTCAAGACATTGGGATTTGAAGTGACCAAATTTATTGCAACGAAAACATTGAATCTATGACATATATTTCTTCCTTTGAGGATTAAGTCTTTTATCATAATCCCTCTTCTTCTAAAAACCATATTTCTTTCTTCCTCTAGCTTTCTTGGAACGAGTTGCATATACTTGGGAATCTTCTTCTTCCTTTAAGTTTCTTCCTCTAGACAAAAGTCTTGATTCTTCTTGGGAGCACACTACCCATGATTCTTCCAAAGTTGGAGCTTCCTTTTGGTTGCTTATACCTAAAGCAAATGAATCCCATGATTTTGGTAGTCCATGAGTGTTGAAATCACAAGTTCTTTGTCAGACACAATTTCATCAATAACTTGCAGTTGATCTCTCAGTTGAGAGATCCTCACAAAGTATGAAGCCATTGTATCGTTATTTGACATTCTAATATCACGAAGCTCATTTCTCAAACTCATAACTTGGATAATATTGTTGATAATATACAAACCAGTTAGGGCATCATACATCTTCTTTGAAGTGTCAAGCTTTGAGATGTATGCAATTAGATGATCCTTGATGGAATCCACAATGATGCTCATGGAAGTGATGTCATATTTCTTGTACTTCTTATTTCCTACTTCATATGTAGGTTTAGTTACTTTGCCTTGCATAATTTCCAAAAGATCTTCCCTTGTGAGAATTAGATAGATTCTTGTCTTCCAAGATCTAAAGTTAGTAGCCCCTTCTAACTTGTTCTCTGATTTCATAGAAGCCATGGATTCAACTTGATTGTAGATCTAGGGTTTATTAAAAGTGATCTCAAGGTAAATATTTTTGTAAAACTTGATAATTACTTCCAAGGATGTAGACAATTATTTTTCACTTTCAATATATCATTAAGAAATTACGCATTTAGATATTCAACCATAGAGACAATAAATCAATAGAGATCACAATGCATAAAGAGACAACAAGATTTTATCCTTGGAAAACCCACTAGAGGGAAAAACCTAACCAACCTTTTCCTTAGAGAATCAACGCAACAAGAGATGCAACAAAGTCAAACTAACCAATAAGATGACAACCACAAGATGCCTCAAGATGCCAAGTCAAACTTGTTCAAATCACTTCAAGGATTCTCTTCACAAACTCACTCTAGGTCTGCAGTAGGGCCGAATTTTGACCTTTCCTTCACCTCCAAATGTTTGGATGTGTGACCATAATTTACTACAAAAGTTTAGACCTGCAATTTCACACATGCAAGGAGTCTTTTCCTAGAGCTCGATTTATTCTTCTTCTTTAACTCGACCTCCTTCTTCCTCACCCTCCTTCACTATATTAGACCAAACATATGTTTGATGATGAGATGTGAGTTGCTTGGAGTGGAGATCAAGTGATCTCTATCTATACACACTAGAAGGGGTCAAATAGGTGCCTCTTGGGGCAGGGCCGACTTGATCACCGGTAGCCCGACTTGGGCATATTGTGGTGTTTAGAATTCAAATTTTCCCAGTTTTGATAAGGTCATGAAGAACATGCCTTATAAAAATTTCTTCTGAACATAAACATATTTTATTTTTCTTGCAAGCATGAAGAATGCACTTCAAATAATTTTTCTTTTACAAATATAATTTGTATTTCATCATTACAAGTGAAAATTAAACATTATGAAGACCAACCATAGCTATAAAATTCATTAATTTTCATAGTATTTAGAGATGAAAAGTAAGAATGTAAAAGTAAAATAGAATTTGCATTCTTAGTTGTGGAAACAAGGGCCTTCTCGTACGATATTATTATCAACCATTGATTTTGAAAAAGGAGAGTTCAATATGGCTATCTTAGAGCCTAAGGATCACATTTTTAAAACAACAACTAACTATAAAGCCTTGAAATTCTCCATGGATTTGGATAGAATCAATTTGGTTGATAAAATGGATTTTTACAAACACATAGCACACATGTTCTCTAGAGACCTAATTAACATGACATTGAGTGCTTCCAAAGTGAAAACTATGCTTACCAAAAAGGACACTCAATTAAGACAAGAAAAGTTACTTAAAATAACTAAATAAATGAGAATTGATGAATTCGGGCAATGGCTAGTGATGTTGGGGGAAAATCCTAATGAAGAAAAGTCCTTTGAAGCTTTGGTGAAATAAAAGGACACAAATATCATTTCCTTAAAAAGGATACTCAAAGTTCCTAACATGGAACATGTATATACTCTAGACATATTGGCCATTTAGAGCGAGAAAAGATCAATTGTTAACTCATATGATACAATTGAATAAGCCACTGGAGAATTATGAAAAACAAGTTGAGGTGTTAAGTAAGGAAACGATAGAACATGTTTGTTAGGGAAGCTCATCAACACCAACAAATCTAATAGCTTCAACACTACGCAATGCTAACGAATCCATTTAGAGAGTTAGCTAAAACTCTTTCAGATTTGAGTTTAAGTGAGTTGGAAGTGGAGAATTTAAAAATAATTATTACTATCAAAGATGATGAACTCCACATAATAAAGGGACACATTACAAAAAACTATGGCACCATTATAGTGTATTAGGAGTTTAAAGCTAAGTTACAATAGGAATTAAAACAAATGCAAAACATGTTGATAGAAAAAACCTATTTTCAGTGGCACATCGAACATAGCAAATTATTTTACAAACATGGGATGAATTGAGTAACAAACCTCACATGGCCAATAGAATTATAAAGTTCCTCAATTCTAAAACTTTGCAAGAATTGAATGCATTTGGAGCGACATATAAGGCATCTTTAAGCATGGAGACACAAAGTCTTGACTAAGAAAAAGCTTACTTAGCAAGGTAAAAACAAATTCAATGTAGTAGAGGGATGTGTGAATCAATTTATGAACAAGTCCAATAATACATTGGAGATGGGTTTACCTACCTGTTGGGGTAAAAAGGGAAATTCAATTTCATAGGAAGCATAGATGGAGCTTCTATTGAGGGAGAGAAATAAAATCACTAAGTTTGAAGATATATTAGGCACACTAAGAGGGAAAACAAATGTGGGCAAATTATTTGATTACTTTTATTTGTTATGAAAAATTAAGGATTTATTTTCTATAACTTTTACATATGGGAATTATATAGAATTTGATATTACATACATAAATATGTTTACATCCAACTATACTATATGTTCATATTGTGATTTAATTGCTTGCTTTGCACTATCATGATTCATCCAAA
>APFE030738161.1:49134-144347 GCA_000404065.3 Pinus taeda | reverse complement strand
TGAATTTATAGTGCAAATGGAGGAAGTTGCAGGTCCACCATTGAAGGGATAAGTTCCTCCTTCAATGGGATAAGCACCTCATATCATGGAGTTAGCTCCCTTAGTTATGAAATGGATGAACCGAGGTGGAACGGACTTGCCAGCGTAATATTCCTTTTAGAAGTGTCTAGAAGTGACCTAAGATGAGTTTTTAAGAATGAACTCACGCCTTTTTAACTTTTACAGGGGTTCGCACCCATTACTCAATATAAAAAGCGGTCAGGTTCACAGGAAACATGACCATTAGGTGCGGCACTGCAGGCAATGCTAGGAGAAAGTGCAGAACCAGGATTTGAGATATTTTTAAGGTCTTTCTTCCATTTTCAAGGCTTGACATGAAGAGATGAGGTTTAAGACTTGCAAAGGAGGTATGTATGGGTGTTCATGGACTCACACAAACTGTAGAAAGTCATGGTGACAATTTTTGTGTAACAAGCCTACAAAAATTCCTTCTCGACAAACCTACAGTCCAAACCGTCTGCACTAATAAATTCAAGGCCTAGGCATAGGGTGAACTCAGGTCCCAAATTTTTGCTTGGAAGGTTAGCTGATGCCACAATTATTCCTCCTGCTGCTGCTGAGGAATCGAAGAGCTTACACACCATCCAGGGTATAGGTTCGATGCTCCAGAGAGGCCACCCTTAAATCTGTGTAGATAGATTTCCCTGCAAAACAAGTTTTCATCTCCCAAGGCCTGAGAATAATCATCGTAATCCCAACCACCAAAATTAAAAGTCTGCGTTCGTTGAAAAGGTTCGACCTCTCATCTCGAGGCTCCTTTTGCTTCACACATTTCGCTACCATGAATGCCGCGTCGAGATGAACCATAATTGCCCCTGTCCCGGGGATCTTCCATCTTCATCACCCCATTGAAGAATAGTTATTGATATATTAATAATATATAAAGTACATTTCATCTTAAAGTATTAAATTTTTTATTAAATACTGAAGATATATTAATTATAATCATAATTTAATTATAGAATATAATTATATTTATATTTGAGTTTTAATATATATATCTATATAAAGCCCACGGCGTTTGTGATTGACGGTGAATTGGGTGCGCTGTAAGGCACTCCTTGCGATAGGTCCACCGGCTTCAAAATCCCCGTGGGGTACTTCAGTATCTCTTAATTAGAAAAACGTATACTTATATATATATATATATATAATATATATATTCTTGACTATTATTTAATTGTGAGAGATAAAAAGGTATATTGTGACTTTGAATATTCATTGCTTTATTTATGTGGTAAACATTGTTAATTGTGTTATAGTTTGAAATAATATTAATAAATATATTAATAACCCAAACAATGCCCTATATAAATATATAATATAATTTAATATAAATTAATCACATATATATTTGTCTACCGTTTTTTGGGGATAGGCTATTCTAATAGCCAAGTGGAAGTGATCCATTTCAGGTAGATTGGCTCATATATTCCCAAGAAAAAACAAAAAAAAAAAAATTAAAAAGAATTAATAATATAATTAATATATATATTATATATAATATATATAATATATATATATATAATATATATATATATATTATATAAGTTATTAATATCCACATATAGTTAAATTTTAATAGTTACCTGTAAAGCATATACTTAATAACTATTAATATGGTTGATATACACCTTTTGAGTATATAAGAACCACATTTGCTAATATGGTGTTACATGTGTTTTATATGCATTTATTGACCTATATCAGCCACATTATTTAATGTAATTGTGCTAATAATACATTATCTAAAATATTTAACAATCACATAGGCCACAAATAGTGTAAGCTCTAACGCTATTATGAAATTTTAATATACCTCTTGTTCTTTCTGAAAACTAGTAAAAATGAAAATGGGCCCTCTTTTTTCAATATATTTGTTTCTGTTATAGTAATTCCAAAATGGTCTAGGATTCTTTTTGATGGAGAAAATCAGTTCATTGTCCCTTGTGGGAAAGAACTGTACTCATCATAATTACGAGGCAACTATTTCAAAAATCGTGGAAGGAGGATATATAATTTGATCCATCTATAGAGATCACAGTCGACCCGGTAGCTGCTAATCAACCTACACACATGTATAAATGTTTAAAGGCCATCAACTTACAAAGATATGTTGAGAAAGGATTGGAGGGATAATTCCGCAAAGGAATAATTGTTTGGAGATTAAAACACATGAGTGTGAAGGGACATCCAACCCAATAAGAGCCCCGACCATATTTATTGGCCATCTTTGAATACTATTCATAACAATACAAAAATGTCAAAATTCTACCATAATAGCAACATAATAACTGAAAATAAAAACCACTTTGAAGAGCCTCAACTCAAAAATATGAAGAAGTCATGGGTGATGGGTCTTTAGCTGAACCCATGTGGAGCTAGTGGCTTGATCTCACATGGAGGTGGCCCTCTAAGTGTGCTCAACAAGGGTCCAAACTTTTCAAACATGCATGCTAAAATCTATGACTATGTTTGCGATCATTCAATGCTGCGAAAATATTATATTGTTCCTCTTGTTTTTCCTTTAACACTTCGTCAAGAAGAGTTTTAAGCTTTAACTAGAGAGTAATTAAGTTTAAGTACTGCTTCCTTCTTCCCTTGGTATGCCCAAGTTTAGGAAACCAGGTGGAAACCTCTCCAATAATATTTGAATTCGAAAAAACAAGATAATCATCCACAGTCTGGGTCTCAAGGTGATGTATTTCAACTCTGATTTTAGGGGGGACAACAACATGATAAGTTCCTACAGCCTCAATGGCCTGGGCCTGGGCTTTGCTTCTAGTGTGGGCTCCTCAACCACCCTCTTCTCCACGATCACCTCACCCTCGTCGAAAGTTGTGTATGCACCGTCGAGGATGAGATCTCATTATGTATTAAAAAGTACATAGTGGGCAACTAATCCATTAGATTTAGTGCACACTAATATGAACACGCCTATGAGATCTAGAGTGAGTGGATTTCAACATTTTTATCCTTTTGTTGATGATCTCATAATAGATGTTGGTATACTTCTTGAAGACAAAGGATCAAGCTTTTCAAATCTTCAAAGAATTTAAAGGCCATGTCGAGTGACAATTTCCTCATCACATTCATGTCCTTCCCTTATATTGAAAGATTTGGTTGGGGGGGTGGTTGGATGGGTGGATACATTGGTGATGAGTTCTTTAAATTTATGAAAGTGCATGATATTTATTTATTACTTAATGGCCCTTATACACCACAATGAAATGGATTTTAAGGGGGGAAATTGTACCATTATGGAAATGGTGTGTAGCATGATTGATGGCTCAAAAATGGATTAATAATATTAAGAAGAAGCATTGCATATAATGATTTACTTATTGAACTTTGCACCCACAAAAGCATTCCATGGTATCATACCACAATATGCATGATATTGATATAAATTACCTTCTATTCTTATATTCATGTATTTGGTTGCAAAGCTCATTTACATGTTCTAAAGAATAAGTGGAACATGCTAGAGAAGGATTCCCTACATTTTATGTTTCTAAGGAACGTGAAGAGTCAAAATCTATTGAATTATGGTCATGTTGTCATTGTTACAACACCCTCCAAAATTTCACTACATCCGAATTTTGGACCCTACTTCATTGCCATATCAAGTGTTGCCTTGGTCGTCAAGTGTCGTTTTCTGTTGTTTAATATGTCTTACATGTTCTTGAATGTTCTCAAGTATCGTCACATTAACTAAACATCGCTATATGGATTTCATGGTCATAACACCTTTTTTGTCATAAAAAGACACTTTCGAGTTGCAACCGCACACACTTCACAGATTAGACTTGAGGAATGTGCATAAAGTGGTGTTTTGATGTATATTCATTATTGATCAATCTTGTCTAAGTTTTCTCAATGAGTTAGTATGTGTCACACATGATTTTATTTCTAGAAATTATCTTACTCACCCCTTGACCAATCATCTAGACTTATACAAATTTTGGTTGCAAAACAAGCTCATTGAGGCTAAGAGCACATGAGCGCACTCCGAAGCCTTGATGGGAGACCCTTTGCTTTTCGGAAGTGCACCCTGCGCCCTCCTTGAGAGCTGGCACACTTCCAAAGCATGAATCCCCTTCCTTGTTCCAAACTGCATCCTCCAAAACCAAGCCTTCCTTTGAGTGCACTCCTTCGACCTGAAGGAATGCACCTTCATTGAGTGCATGGGCACACCTTGAAGACCTTAATATCCACCCTTAATCCTTCCATAATGAACCATGCACCCCCTTGACCATTTGAGTGCATGAGTGCACTTTGAAGGCACAAAGCTTCATCCTTCATCCTTAGTGCTTGTGCCATGCACCCTCTTTGGTATCTTGAGTGCATGAGCACACTTCGAAGGCATGAAGCTTCATCATTCAACCTTCATACTTGCACCGTGTGCCATCATTAGTTTCCTTTAAGCGCACTCCTTTGACCTGAAGGAATACACCATCGTTTGCAACAGTCCTTTGACCCGAAGGAATGCGCCCTTGTTGGTTTATTGAGCACATGAGTGCACTTTGAGGGCATGAAGCCTCATCCTTTAGCCTTCAGGAGTGCACCTTGTGTCTTGTTTCTCTCCCTTGGGCACATAACACATTTGGGAAGCCCAAAGCCTTCCCATTCATCCTTTTGACTTATGCCATGCACCTTGCCTTGATTGTCTCTCTCTTTTGAGCACATGAGTGCATGCCATAGCCATGAAACCTTTCCCCTTTAGCCCTTCAACGCTTCAGCCTTTTAAAGTGCACCCATGCACTCAGAAGCCCCTTTGGCCCTTTTGAGTGTACCGAAAAGGCATAAATAGAAAATATGAATAAAGCATGGTGGATTAGGAGATTTAGGCTGATAGTTTCTTGTCATGGGTGATTGCAGAAACATGTATTCCAGGGACCTCATGGAAATCACACATGAGGAATATTGTGCAAAGAGGATAGACAAAGGAAGCATGAAAAGAAACAAGAAAACACTTGAAACTTGATGATCGAATCTCCCCAAATATATAAGATTGAAGACCCTTTGGAGGGTGAAATTTCCATGATCAGAAGATAAACAAAGAGCAAAGACAGAGTGGCAGTCATGCCACCACTAGAGAAAGTCCATGTCATCAGTCACTATCAGTCCCAGTCATCAAAGATACATGTCAAGTCTCATCATATAATGATGTGGAGGTTATGATCTAGTATTGCAATCATTATAAAAGGAAAATAAGTGGAAGTACAAGAGTCAAATGTGGAACATGATGAGTCACATAGTCATATATGGACAAAGACTATATAAAAGTCCAAAAGTCATTTAGAAGTTCAAGAATTGTTTAGAAGTCCAAAGGACACACTAGAAGTCCAAGTGTCATGGGGGTAATCCAAGAGTCATGAGGATATGAAAGGTCATTCCTCTTGTTATAAAAGAAACCTCATAACTCAAGCAAAGAGATTTTGGAGGCTTAGGATTTGGAGAGCTAGTCTTGGCTTCTCTACTTGGGATAGGAAAGAAAACTATTCTTTGGAGAAGCTAGAAGTGGCTTAATGTTCCACTATTGGAACTGGTGTTTTCCATTGTAATTGATGTACTTGTATATTTCACCTTATAATTGAATCTCTATGAGCCAACACATTTTAATGCAAGTATTTCAAAATTTTTAGGACTATTATTGGGATGTTTACAATATATGTTGTGTTCATATGTACTGGAGAAATTGAACTATTTTGGTGGCTTCGATAATTATCTTCTTGAATGTGTGTTGTATTTTCTTAATATCATTGGGTGAACTAGTCTCTAATGAATCTATTCATGCTCTCATGTGCCTCTTCTAGGATAGTACTATTACTTTCCTATTAGAGGCTCACTTTTGCCTCCCCTAGTGAAGGTTTCCTTTTACATCCTGCAATTGGTGCTTCTTCATGTCATCTTACTTGCTTATTCAAGGTTTATGTATACAATATCTTGTGTTATCCGTTGAAACTGAGAATAACCTTTGGGTTATGGTGGCCGGGCTGATACTCCAGATGGGGTTCCTACTCCAAATTGTGTGAGGTCTAATTGGGACTTCACATAGGGGAGGTCCCCTGCATGTTGGCGGTATCCAACACCGTCAATATTTTGGTGCTAGAAGGAGGGCCATATGACAAGTTGTGCCCGTTGAGTCTGTTTTGAATCTCTTATATTTAATGGCTTATCATCAAATCATACTCCTAGGGTGTTTTTATAACCTATCCCTTGGTCAACTTTTAATCCTCGATGAGCCTCTTTATAACTTGTTTCAATTATAGTTTGATGGTGAGGATGGAGCATCCATAGCTGAGCACATTTCTAATTTTCTTAAATTATATAAACATTATGAAATTTATGATGAATATTTTTCTTGTGTGACTTTCTTCCTCACCCTTCAAGCTTGTGTTAGCCGATGGTGTCACACCTTACCATATGGTTCTATTCATTCTTTTGATCATTTCTTCAAGGAGCTTTAACGATATTTTGATAGGTAAGATTACCAAGATATTTATAAAATAATTAATCAACTTAGCATGAATCCTAATGAATCAATTGAGGATTTTTCTAATAGATTCCTTCACTTATGTTATGAGTTTCCCAAAGAAGATATAGATTGGGATTTCTTTAAGCAAAAGTTTAAATGTCTGGTTCGGGTTTCTTTAAATCACTGTGAATCTAAACCCCCATATGTTCTTGTTCCCCCAACTTTTTTGAATTATGAGACACCTCTAATTCCATAGTAGGACTCTTATATTCCATTTCCTACTCCTATTCTAGTACCAATTAGGTGCCTCCCTGTGACAATGTTGAAGTTGGGAAATCTCGAACTCAAATTCCTAATCCATATTCCCAACCTTCTCCCACTTTCCAGGATTCAGATCCAATGGAGGAAACCCCATAATGGTTCATGAAGCCTATGGTGAAGACTAATCCTTCCATTCCCCAAAATGGTATTGACACTCATAACTCCAGTCTTAAATCTGATTTGAATTCTTGTCATCCTCTATCATCTCTTTCTCATGATCCCTTGCCTCATGATATGCTTGATCAACTTATTCAAAATCCAAATAGTGATTGGGTGCAAGGTAGTCACTCCTCATAGGTATAGGATCAGGAAAGTATTATTTTGCTCTTTCTTCTCTTTTTCAAAATTCTCCATGTCAAGATAATGTTCTTCCATCCTTGGTTGATTTTGAATCTTGGAATCTCAATGATAAATCAAATGGAATTGATTTTCCCAATCAATTTGAAGACTTTGATAACCTTCATTATGTTGATTCTAACTCCATTATTGTATGCGATGATGTATGCCCAAATACACCATTTGATCTTTTGGTTTCTCAAGAAGATTTTATTATGGAAGATTTAGACCTCAAATATGATTCGGTCCAAGAAGTGGTTCTCTTGGAAACTTCGTCTTCACCTCACTATCCCTTGCGTTCTACTATTTGTAATGCATCAACTTGTGAAGATGATACTCCATGCTCTTCAATTTCATCACCTAATGAGTTTTATTTTGAATTGACACAAGATAGTGAGGTCATCCATGATGAATAATAAGGTAAGCAAATTATCAAGTATCCTTTCAATTCCTTATCATTTCCAATTTTGCATGAAGAAAATTCTTCTATCCAGGTTACTCATGAGATTTTTCCTATTTATCCATCTTTAGATGTGTGATTAGAAGAATCTTTTGACTTGGATAATCTATTTGTTGAAAATGTAATTTCTGATCAAATCAGTGGCATAGATGGCTTCAATTTGGATAATAGTGATCTTGTTGAAATTATTGAAGGTAGTTGTCTATACACTATGCACGATTTAATCCAATCTTTGATATCTCATTCTACAATATTGGAAAGTTCTAGGACTTATCGGGATTTCGAGGCACTTCAACTTTCGTTGATAGTTATGTCAGGTTATTGTGACTCTCGTAAGATCCCTGAAATAAGTCAGATTTGGATATTCTCACAATTTTTTTTCTCCTTTGCATGGTTTCATTGGATACAAATTCCTTCTTGAAAGATGCTCACTATTTTAAATATAGCTCTTTCAACTTTCAAGATTTTGTTTCTGGTCGGATTGAACATCATGTTTCATATGATAATTTCTCACATGAGTCTCTTATATCTAACATGGGTTCGAATTTTATACCTTTCATGGATGAGCGAAGTTGTGAAGTTGATAATTCTTAAGATTTTAATTGGCCGAATAATTCATACCTGTCACATTATTTTGAAAGTAATAAGCTCCTAATCCTTCTTGTGAATATTCTAATGCTAATGATTTTCATTTTGGCACCCAATATCCTCTTAAGTATTAATTAATGCTTGTGTTATTTACTTAATCATTCTCTACATCTTGATTGGTTTCATGTATTTTCCATATTGGAATTCTTTTTTAATGATTATGACGTTAGTCCTGGTTGTATCCAGTCACAAGTAGATGGTTTTTCAAATTCAACATATGAGGAAGATGATTTTGTCATTCTAGGTATTTGTAAAATTGTTCATACTTATTTATCTTTATTGTCTTCCCATGGAGAATCTTAAGTATTAATCAACCCATATGATCATGGTTCTTGTTCTACAACAATCATTCAATTGATCATTTTCCCACTAGTGTACATAATGATGGTTGTTTTACATCATATGATATTTATGGTTTATCATCTCAATATTTAGATACTTTTCAAGTAGTTGAGACACTTCAGCCTCCGTTGATGGTTATGTCAGGTCCTCACTATCTTGACAAGCCTTTTGAATTTGATCAGATACATTTTCTCTCACAATATTCTTGTCCTGATTCCATGCCACTAATTGAGAAATTATCTTTTCAAGGATTTCAATTTTCTCAAGAGGATGATTTTGAATTTCATGATCCAATCTGTAATCAGTTGGAGGCATATTACTTTAGCAATCCCATTTTCTAGAAACACATTTCGATTTCTCTTGAAGTTTTTTAAGGAAGACAATATAAGTGTAGTTGCTTTCACAAGGAGTTGTAGAGGTTTGTGTGATTTTTGTTCTTATAAGAAAGGTAAGCTGACAGGTTGGGTAAAGTTAGGTGTTATGACACATATTGATTTCTTTAAGAAATACCTTCTATTTTTTGTGCAAGGTATTAAAGACTTTATATTTTCTTATGCACATTATCATATATTGGTTTTCATAGCTCACATCTTTGTGATTGTAGGATAGGAGAAATTGTGCTGGCTTTATTGGAAATATCATTACACTTAGCCCTGACCTTCTAGCTGGTTAGATTAGGAGTAAGCTTAGTTGCATTTAGTTTCCTTTGCATCACATCCACCTTCTTTCCTTCTCTCCATCTAGTCTTTACATTTGTTTTGTTTTCGTTTTTTTGTCTTACATGATGTTTTTTTGGTTCAGTCTCCATTTGCTTTGCCTCTTGTTTCTGTTTTTGGTTTTGCATGTATTTTATTTCGTGTTTAATTAATAATACCTTGTGTGAAAAAGTGCATGGATCAAAAAAAACTTTTTTCATGAAATAAAAGAGAAGTGTGATAACCACAACACTTGGATTTTTGCCGTTCTCCTTCTTTATTTGGGGAAATGCCATAGGTTGAGCTAAGTCTAGATGGAAAATACGATTTGTCCAAGAGGAGAACCTATTAGATCCACACCTATGCTAGTGTCTAAGCTACTCAACTTGGTATAAATCTACCTATGTGTTAACATTTGTCCAATCTAGTAGAGAAAGAATAAGGGGTAAATCTAAAGTGAGAAAATAATATCATAGGTATTAAAATACTTCTTTGAAGGAGCAACCTACCCTTCTCTTAATAAATTGGGATCCCTCTTTAACCCGTTGAAAATAATAAGTGCCGATGCACAGTTCTATTAAATAAATAAATAAAGGGTGAAAGAAGAGAAAGGCTTCTTGCGCAGGGCAGCGAAGCAAGCGACTTCGGGGGAACTATCTAGGCTTGCTGGTAGCAAAGCAACATTTGTGCTCCTGAAGTGACTCTGTCAGGATACTGTCTAGGCCTACTAGCAACAAATAAACACCATAGATGAAAACTCAATAATATGAATATTATAAACTCATCATGCACATTACCCTTACATGGATTGAAATAATTGTGATATAATGTATCTTTTGTATGTGTTTCGATCAAGTAGAGAAAAGTAAGATGTTATGTATAAAATTGAGTCGAAAGGGGGAACTTTGGGCAATAAATAATTCTTAAAGGTTTGACCCTTAACTGAAATCTATTCTTGGACAAAGAAGTTGAAGTCTGCCCAGTGTGTCGCTAAGTGCTGACGCTGCTATAACACCCTCCAAAATTTCACTACATCCGAATTTGGGATCCTACTTCATTTCCATATCAAGTGTTTCCTTGGTCGTCAAGTGTCATTTTGTGTTGTTTCATATGTATTAAGTGTTCTTGAACGTTCTCAAGTGTCATTGCATTGACTAGAACATCTCTATATGCATTTCATGGTCATAACAACTTTGCTGTTGTAAAACGACACTTTTGGGTCGCAGTCGCACACACTTCATTGGTTAGACTTCAGGAATATGCATAAAGTGGAGTTTTGATGTATATTCATTGATGATCAAGATTTTATAGGTTTATCAATGAGTTAGTATGTGTCGCACATGGTTTTATGTCTAGAACTCATCTTGCTCACTCCTTGACCAATCATCTAGACTTAGACAAATTTCAGTTGCAAAATGAGCTCATTAAGGCTAAGAATGCATAAGAGAACTTCAAAGCCTTTATGGGAGACTATTCATTATTCGGAAGTGCACCCTATGAGCTCGAGACATGGGCCCACTCCCAAAGCATGAATCCCCTTCCTTGTTCCGAACTGCGCCCTCCAAAACCAAGCCTTCCTTTGAGCACACTCCTTTGACTTGAAGGAATGTGCCCTCCTTGGGAGAACTCCTTTGACCCAAAGGAATGCACCATCCTTGAGCACATGAGCACACCTAAAATTATTTAAGATCCACCCTTCAGTCTTCCATGATGTGCCATCCAGCCTCTTGACTCTTTGAGTGCATGAGCACACTTCAAAGGCACGAATCTTCATCCTTCAGCCTTCACACTTGTGCCATGTGGACTCTTTGGTATATTGAGCACATGAGTAGACTATGAAGGCATGAAGCTTCATCCTCTACCCTTCGAACTTGTTCCATGTGCCCTCACTAGTTTACTTTGAGCACACTCCTTCAACCTGAAGGAATGCGCCTTCGTTGGGAGAATTCCTTTGACTTGAAGGAATGCACCCTCCTTAGTTTCTTGAGCACATGAGTGCACTCTAAAGACATGAAGCCTCATCCTTCAACCTTCAAGAGTGCGCCCTGCACCCTTTTTCTCCCCCTTTATCACACGACGCACTTGGGAAGCCTAGAGCCTTCCCCTTTGTCCTTCAGACTTGCGCCATGTGCCCTGCCTTGATTGTCTCCCTCTTTTGAGCACATGAGCATATGAGCACATGCTGACGCCACAAAGCCTTTCCCCTCCAGTCCTTTAGCCTTTCAAAGTGCACCCATGCACCTATAATCCCCTATGACCCTTTCTAGTGCACCAAAAAGGAATAAACAAAAATATGCATAAAACATGGTAGATTATAAGATTTTTAGGTTGATAGTTTACTCGTCATGGGTGATTTCGGAAACAAGTATCCTAGGGAACTCATGGAAAGCACACAAGAGGAATATTGGGAAAATAGGATAGACAAAGGAAGCATGAAAAGAACCAAGAACACAATTGAAACTTGATGATTGAAGCACCCCAAATACTCGAAGATTGAAGACCCTTTGGAGGGTGAAAGTGCTACGATCAGAAGATAAACAAAGAGTAAAGATAGAGTGGTAACCATGTCACCATTGGAGAAATTCCATGTAATCAATCACTATCAGTCCCAATCATCAAAGATAGTGACATCTTGAGTCTCATCATATGATTATGTGAAGGTTATTATGTAGTATTGTAATCATTGTAAAATACAAATAAGCGAAAGACAAATATTAAAATGTGGAACATGAAGAATCACATAGTCATATATGGAAAAAGATTGTATATAAGTCCAAAAGTCATTTAGACGTTCAAGAATTGTTTAGAATTCCAAAAGACACACTATATTTCCAAGTTTCATGAAGATATGAAAGGTTATTCCTCTTGTTATAAAAGAAACCTCATAATTCAAGCAAAGGGATTTTGGAGAGCTAGTCTTGGTTTCTATACTTAGCATAGGAGATAAAACTATTCTTTGGAGAAGTAAGAAGTGACTTAATGTTCCACTATTGGAAGCAGCATTTTCCATTGTAATTAATGTACTTTGATATTTCGCCTTATAATTGAAGCTCTATGAGCCAACAAGTTTTCATGCATGTATCACAAATGTTTAGGACTATTCTTGGGATGTTTATGGTATATGTTGTGTTCATATGTACAGGATAAACTGAACTATTTCGGTGGCTTCGATACTTATATTGTTGAATGTGTATTGTATTTGCTTAATATCACTGTGTGAACTATTTTGCTAATGAATCTTTTCATGCTCTCATGTGCCTCTTCTAGGATAGTACTATTACTTTCCTCTTAGAGACTCAATTTTTGTCTCCTCTCGTGAAGGTTTCATTTTACATCCTGCAATTGGTGCTTCACAATGTCATATTGCTTTCTTATTCAAGGTTTATGCATATAATATCTTATGTTATCCATTGAAACCAAGACGAACCATTGGGTTATGGCAGCTAGGTCGATACTCGGAAGGGGCTCCTACTCCAAACGATGTGAGGTTTAATTGGGACTTCACGTTGGAGAGACCCCCTATATGTTGGCGATATCCAACACCGTCAACAGGTCATAAAATCAAGAAAACACAAATAAACAGAAACATTTTATTTGATGAAAAGGGTGAGTCTAACTGACCGTCCACACAACCACTTGGTATATACATTAATCCCATAAATATTGATGATGATAATGAAGTCATTGATAATGGAAATGATAATGTTGATGATGGTGATGATCTACACGATCTATGAGTTTCAATATTCATAAAAAAATCCTAATGTATTACCCAAGTGTTATGATAGTACAATTTGAGATGAGAAATCGGATGGAGTTCCAAATGCTTCCACTTTAGGGTTGTGAATTCATAGCATGACTTGTGAAGTGGAAAATTTGGCCCTTATGTACATAGTTGCGTAGTATTTCAATGAGTCCTTAGTAGTTTGTGAGCATCAAGACTCAAAGCCTTGAAAATAATATATGGATTTTTAATATTAGTCATTGATTAAGAACAATACATGACAACTTGTTGATATTCAAATAGGGAATAAACTTATTGGTTGTAAATGGGTCCTTGAAACCAATTACAAATTAAATGGTGGCTTTGTCAAGAATAAAGCAAGAGAGATATCCACACAAAAAATACATTACTTATGAGAAGAAATTTTCGCCTATAGCCAATATAATGACAATTAGGATATTCACACTATCAATGGCTTGGTCTATAATATAAGAAAAATGATGAATTATTCTTGATAGGATACATGGAATCAAATCATGGAGGTTTTATTGATGACATGAAATCCACCTCTAGGTTTATTTTATTTTATGGATCTAGTCCTATGTCATGGGGCTTCAAGGAGCATAAAGTTGTTTCTTGATCTTTAATTAAGGAAACATATTGTGTATTAGGAGGAGATATCTATGAAGCCATATGATAAATTCTGCTTGATAGGATACATGGACTCAAATCATGGAGGTTATAGTGATAATATGAAATCCACCTCCAGGTTTGTTTTATTGTGAGAGATCTAGTCTTCTCTCATGGAGGATCAAGAAGTATATATATTTTTTCTTGATATTCCACTAAGGAAAATTATGCACATTAGAAAGAAATATCTACGAAGCCATATGGCTACATTACATATCTGTAAGATTAGGAGTACCACGAAAACATCCAATGAATTTGTATTATGACAATAGGGGTGTTCTATTACTTGTTTGTAATATAATGTTTCAAAAAGCATATGAAGGTTTAGTGCTATCTAGTAGTGAACATGTTTAACAACACAACACACTCTAGTTTTTACCCACTCAAGATCAAGGTATAGATGTCTTCATAAAGTCACTTAGACATGAGGAGTTTTAGGCACTCAAAAACCTCTCTTTTACTCTTAAAACTATGAATTAATTAAGAGGAAGAATTCAGAATAATTAATTACATCATAATATATGTGAATAAACTAATATAAGTTACTGGGTTGTAAAAAACTCACATTTGATTTAGTTTTTTTTTCATTAAAAGTCTTAAGATAATTTTAAAATCCTAACCTCATTAAAGTTGAGGGGACCAGTGCTAGAGCGAGAAAAAGAAATCATCAAGAAAGCTAATGGCTGAGTATATCAACAATGTACAAAAACAATAAAAGTGTGACCTACATCAAGGGATAGGCCGAGCCACCAAACAACTTTACCCTATCCTCATATGGTCTGTGATAATATTCATAGTGGTCCTGTCCATGGTGCTCAATTTCCTGCCAGAGGCCCCTCTCGAGGAGAAGTCGTTGCTTAGAAATATGGTCAACTTCCCTATTTCTTTCTCTGTATATGTGCATGCAAGAGAAGTGAACAAAATCAAGACATAGTCTTCTAATATCCATCACAATGTTATCCAAATAAATGTTTCTGCATTGTTGAACACCATTCCCCCAATTAACCACCAACATGGAGTCCCCCATAATTTGCAAACTTTCACATCCCTTCTCCCTAGCAAAAGCAATCAAAGACTCGCAAGCCATTGATTCAACCTGGTTATTGCATTGAGAGGCACTCTACAACCCAGTATGCGGGTAGATCTCAAGTGTAAATGTTTAACATTTAACATTTAATACAAAATTTAATCTAATGTCGGCCCTAATTATAAATCGATATAATTATTATCTATAAACATAATATAAATTTAACATGGAAAGAAATGTGTAATTGGTTTCATCGAACATATAAAGTGTAATCCTATTTGTGAGAAAGGATTTTTGTGACGCTAAGTGCGAAATACATTTTTTGTTCTACAATTGATTTCCAGGTTTTATTTTTTTTGGTTCTGGTTTGAATATTTTTTTGGTAAATAATTCTCTTATGAAATTTTAGTGTGGATATTATTTTAGTGTTTTGTGAGTTCTGAAAAATACAATGGTGAAAATAAGAATTTTAGTCAATCGTAGAATTTCCGCAAATCTAGCCAATCTCCATTTCACTAGATTTTGATTTCGATTGCTCTTCCTCCTAGACTTCATATTATGTTTTTCTATGTTTTACGAAGTAAGTTCATGGTTTTTAACTACCAATGTGTTTGGAGAGACGCAAAATTGACTGACAACAAAAAATTGTTTAAGGTGCAAAATGAAGGGTAAAAAAAACTATGGTAGAAAAAAATATGAAATGATGAAAAACCTCTTTATCTATATCTATTTTCACTTTTGAATTCTATTACCTAGATTCAACTATCGAAATATAGATATAGATATATAGGTAACGTGTCGTCTACCGAGGCGGAGAAATTTCCCAGATGGTCAAAAGTGGCCGAAATCTAGCCAAAAGAAATTCAAAAAATCTTGCAATAGCAATGTTTGAATCATGTTTTTTTATGGTGGAAATGGATTCAACACCATCAAAAATATTTTGGGCAACCAGAATATTAAATTTTAACAATTAGATGTAACATGGATTTACAAAAATCCCAACCAAATTTTATCAAAATCTTACCAGAATTTCCATGCTTTTTAGGGAAAATTTGCAAGTTGGTTAGGCTACAGCTATAGGTAATCACTTTTGGATTAAATAATATGTATATATAGGTTTATAAATAGATATATAAGTGACAAATTTTGGATTAATGCAAATAATATGCATAAGGATTAATGCAAATAATATGCGTAAATATTATTCACAAATAAATTTTGCTAGATTTAAAATCTCAAATAGAAAGATGACCCTGAATTAGACAGATTAGATCCAAGATAATTGATATTAGTGTCATCAAGTAAGCTTAGCTTCTTAGAAAATATAGGTAAGCGTTTTATAGAAAATATTGGTAGAAAAGATAGGCAAAGTTAATATTGGAGGGCATATTTGGGACTTAAAATCATACCATAACACAATTTATATAGAATTATCATGGTTAGAAGAAAGGAAGCATAGGAGGAAAAGCCAATTCTCTCGGCAATCACTATCAAGGGGTAAAATTCTTCTAACACAAGAAAATTGTACCATCAAGACAATGCTAGAGAGATTAATTCAGAAGGAGAAAACTGGTTTCCAAAGCTTCAAAAGTCACAAATTAACAAATATAATTCAAAGTGCACTTGAGAAGTGCAAAAGAGCAAAAAATAAGAAATTTGAATCAAATTTTTTTCTTGTAAATGCTTGGTTTGATGAGGAATGCAAAATGGCAAGGAGAACCTTGAAAAATACAGGCAAGGAGAAGATGAATGTAAAGTTATATAAGCATTTACTAAAAAGGAAAAAGGATGAGTTCATGTAAACACGGCGAGAAGAGTTAATATATCTAGGAAAAAATAACCCAAATATTTTCTGGCAGTAACTTCAACCAAGGAAGAAACAATTTGAAAATAATAATTTAGCCAATCAATGGTTTGAATATTCAAGACAACTCTTTGAAAAAGAATCAGAGCCTGAGCCTCTCCCCAGGATCAACACAACTACAAATCTCTTCACGTTATAGGAAGAGATTAGAATTAAGAAGTTGTAAACATGAAAGGAAAATGGCTTGGTTAAACTTCAAGCAGAGTATCTAAAATGGGGAATGAAGACTCTTGCACCAAACATCATCGGAATATTCAACAACATCATTCAACAAGGATTCCCAAGGGACTGGACAACTATCCTAACAATACCCATTTTTAAAAGTGGAGACATTAATAATCCTTCCAATTATAGAACTATTATGATATTTCCTTTGTCTGCAAAGCTTTTGGGCAACATGGTAGAAAATAGAATCAGTAAGTGGGCAAAAGTAAAAGAAAAGAGGGCAAAAGGACAAGTAGGTTTTAGGCTGAAGCATTATACAATGGATCATGGTATCACATTGATGCACATTATTAAAAAGGTTTGGGGGGACAAAGAAGAATTATTATGCTGCTTTGTTGACTTCAAAAATAACAACATAAATTTTTAAATGGGAACTCATATGATTACCCATTTTTTTGAGGTAGCAAAAAAATCAACCGATTTTGAAAAGTGTTGATTCAAAATATATATATATATATTATATATATAGCATAGCTTTCGACACTTTAATTTTTTTTTATGTACATTATCTTTAAATGTTAGTGATTTGCAGGCTGATTTTAAAAAGTGTTGATGTAGCCTCAAGCCCTTTTTTTAGAAGACTTATTTTTTTACTTTAAATTTTCTAATGTGTTAAATGTGAATAATTATTATCTAAATTTAACAAATTTTGAAGTAGTCTGCTTCTTCATATTTTTTTGTTTTTCTTTTAATTTTTGTTTTTGTAGTGAAATCTTTATTTTTTTGCATAGTTAAAGAAAATGGCCGATATTTTAAAGTTTCGATATTCTACATGTTTATATATCGTTAATTAATTTTTCAATGCACATCAAATAATTGTCTCTAAAAAATAATATTTTTTAACAATTGACATAAAAATAAACATTTTGAACATAAATATAACAAAAAATTACACATTTTGAGACATTTTTGCTAGAAATGCCATGTCAAAACCATAATTTTTATAGGAAAATTTAACAAAAAATGGTTAAATCATATATTCATATATATATATAATATATATATATATATATATATATATATATATATATATATATATATATATTATGAATTTATGTCAAAAAAATAATAATAATCACAATATTTTTCAAAAAATAATGATTCACATAAAAATTAAAACAAAAATCACATAATACAAATATTGAACATATATCAACATTAATTGAATACTTATTCTTCTCATAAAATGTTAGAGTCAAAACATTATAAGTATAAATAATTAATAGTTACAAAAAATGAGCTTGATTTCCAAGCATAACTTAAATTTAATCAATAATATCACACAATCCACACTCTTCATCTTCTAGAGTTTCATCATTGCCTTCTTCCACAATATTGCTGCTTCAGTTTGCTCATTTTCCTCTTCTGATGGATCTTTGATTTCTGCGAATCTCCCAATGTATTCCTTTCTAATCATTCCATCTAATGGTGGTTGAGGTTCCGGTTGGTGGATGAATTTGCATGGTTTTACCCACCTTTTACCTTGTTTCATGTATCCATTTTACACCATTGTTGGTCAATTTACATTCTAAACCGCACAAGCATACTTCTTGTCATGTCATTATGAATCATTAATCAATGAAGCATAGTCACAGGGGATTGTTGCCTAAGTGTCTTGCTAATTCTATTATTCTTGCAGATTTGGAGGAAGTATGATCAAGACTGTGGTTCTACAATGGTAACCATCCAACTAGTAGTGCTATCTTGAGACATCAGCTGCAACGGTGGATCAATCTTTTAATCAACACACTGTTATCTTTATATTATGTTTCACTTAAGAAACCACTATGTAATTATAGGTAGATAACTATCGTAATTCTAGGAGATGTTAGTGTTAACAAATTGTATAAGTAGAGTTACGGGGCTGTGAAATTTGATAGTTAAGATCGCAAGGAATTACGTTAACTTTGAGTCTGTAACAACATAGATGTAGTATCCTTTTGATTAATGAAATTCTGATCTTCTGAGCATTTCATGACTTCTTGATCTCGCCACAGCCCTGATCAGGGAGTTGGGCCCACTCTCCTCACCAGGTGTTGTTGGATGTGTGCATAGGTTTATTCCAATTAATTTATTTATTGCTGTGAATGATTATTAATTTTCTGTTTGCGAGTCTCCTTTGCTATTACTCTTGTTGCTGTTACAATCATTATTGCTGTTACTCTTATTTGTTGTTAGAATTATCGGTTGCTGTTACACATTGTTAAGTTTATAGTTGAATGTTCAGTACTGGGTAGGGAAACTATGGCCTGCATATACTTTGCATGATAGACTTGGAATAACTTGTAGAGCCATGGGTTGAAAATTAATGTGGAATTGGGTGAATTTCATGATTCATATCTGAACACTAACATTTTGGCGCCATTGCTGGGGAGGATATTAAGGGCACGAAAGTATGACCAATATTGATCATAGGACCGATCTCTCCTCCTGGGGAGGGAATTTTTCACCCTGATCCAGGTCCTGAGCATTAAATCTTTTTTTTCTTTGATTGTCTTGTTTTATTTTTCATAGGAACCACTCTCTTGTCTTGGGAAGGGAAGTTTTTATGTTACCCTGTTTCAGGTCCTGAGCTTAATTTTGTGATTGATTTTTTTCTTTGCATTCTTTTTATGGGCCACTCTTTCATCCCGGGGAGGTAATTCCATACCTTGTTCTAGGTCCCGAGCTTTTGATTTTCTTGAATGTTTTCCTTTTATTTCCTGATTGTATCAACATAGATACAAATAAAAGGGGAAGAGGGAGACCCCCGAAAAGAAGAGGGAGAGATCCAGGTAGAAATACCTACATCCAAGAGATCGTTTCAAGAGCTGGGTAAGGAGAATCGTCACGAGCTACTGTTAGGGTGAGAACTCATACAAGATTTGGAGGGAAATCAATTTTCACAACCAGAACCTTCCCCAATAACAAAAGTGAAATTCAGGGAAGAAGAAGTAGCAAGTAGAGGATCTGAGGAACTGCATATTGCAAGTTCAGAGGAAGAAGATTTGAGGGAATTATCTATGCCATTTGATCAAGGGAGCATTGTTAAACAACCTCAACCACCTATTGTAGAACATCCAGAGCTAGAACTTGTTAAGATTCCAAGTGGGTATTGGCAGATATTCATGGATCCTACAACCTCTTCGATCGAATTTCTAATTGGAGATATCAGAGGTGATGCGCCTATGAAGCCTATTCCTTTGACATCATTACCTAATTTACATGGTATTTCTTCTGAGGATCCAGACACATTCCTTTTTGAATTTGACGTTGTTTGTTGGGGGTATGATTATATTTCTGATGCTCAGAAATTGAAGATATTCCCCTCTACTTTGAAGGGCAGAACTTTGAGATGGTTTATGGGTTTAGGGGGGGAATCTATTGCTACATGGGATGATATGAAGGTGATTTTCGTCGAGCAATATCAAGACCAATGCAAGTCCAGAGATGTGAAGGAAGAAATATTAAACATTATGCAGAAAGAGGATGAGAACATGGAGGACGTTGTGGAGTGCTTTCAATATAGTTTGTAGAGATCAGGCCATCGTGATCTGGGTAAGAACATTTTGAAAATAATCTTTCTCTAGGCACTGAGGGAGGAATCTTTGGAACTATTGAATGTGGTAAGGAAAGGAGACATATCACAAGAAGAATTTGATTCCATTTTCAAATTATGCATCAAGTGTCCGCGAGGGGATGCAAGGCATAAACAGGGGATCCGAACTCTCAAGGCATCCAGTGGTGGAGTTACAAAAGCAAAGATTGGGAATTTGTTGGATATTTTGAGAACTGATATCCTCAGCACATTGTCATCACAACTGGATGTGTTACAGGTGAAATAGAAGCATATAGAAGCAGAGAATGCTATGTCCATTTTCTTTCCTCAATGTAGGAAGAAGCATCCATTGAAGGAATTCCCATTGAATTCCATCGAGACTTGTGTCATATGTGAACACAGTCATTCTACTAGCATCTATCCATATCTTCCTAGGCTGAACACAATATTTCAGGGAACAAATGAAGAAATGGATCTACTGTATTTTATGGGATCAAAGAAACCATGGCAACCATGGCCACATAACATGAATCAAGGTATGCCTCAAGACCCTTCTTAGTATTTTAATAATCTGGATTTTGGGTCTCAGTCTATAACTTTTTCACCTTCATGGCGCAGTCTTATCAATATACAATGCCCTGGCAACCATGGTACCCTCAATCTGGTCCAAACCCTTCATGGTTCCAGAATTGGCGTGGACCTCCTCCTCCTCCTTCAAGACAATTCTCCCAACCTATTTCACAACAATAGTTACAATTGCCTTCTAATTCGTCCACTAGTAATCCTCCTCTTCATCTGCAACTTCTTGTTCAATCCAATCCAAATCCAAACAATTGGGGGGCTTAACAGGTTGAGACACTCAACCTACCTGCATATAATATTTCCACTCTAGAATGTAATGGATTGAATCTCCGGTCTGGTTGGCTGGTGAATACTTAGACTTCACCAATAATTGTTGAACATACCAATGATGAAGTCTTAGAACCAGAACCTAGAGATTCTACTAGAACAACTGGAGATGAGTCAATACAAATTCCTATGAAACAACAAACCCCTTCATAAATGATTGTTACTAGAGGATGTCAGACTGGTCCACCTTATCCTGAAAGATTATTAGGGATCAAAACAAGTCCTCATCCTGAATTCGACTTTTTAGGGGAGCTGCAAAATTTATTTTTCAAAATCCCGTTACTTCAGGCTATGAAGGATGTACTGATTTATGCCAAAACAATTAAAGAATATTGCTCTAAGAAACCTGGCATAAAACCAAAGGATCCACTCACTATTCACATTATGGGAAAATTATCGGGCATAATGCTGGGGAAGCCTATATTTATTAAATATGGGAATCCAGGGAACCCGATCTCGACACTACAGATTAATAGGGTTGATATCCCAAATGTACTGGTAGATTTGGGGGCAACAATTAACATTATAACCTTTGCAATCGTGATTACCTTGGGTCTATGGAACCTTAAACCAAATCCCACCATCCTAGAATTGGAAGATCAGTAGGGAAGCTAGAAGATATAACCATTTCAATAGACTCATGGCAATACCCTATTGATCTTTTGGTTTTACATACTCAATCCCCAGTCGGTGGACACCCTTTGATTTTAGGAAGACCTTGGCTTGCGATTGTAGATGCTTACATTGGGTGTCGGTATGGAAATATGGTAATATCCAATGCAGAAGCTACAAAGGATCTTATCCTTTACCCCCCGCCGAACCAAGTTCGTCAGATAAACTAGGATTTACCTTGATGCAAAAATATCTACCTATGAAAGAGCCTGAATCTGAGAATGAAGAAGTTAGACCGATCCTTACCATCAGTAAGGCTCTTTGTTTCAAGGATGAAATAAAGGATGACATCATTAACACCTTTCTCAGCAGTCCCAACTCCGTTTCTGACCCAACCCGCCATCTATTCGAATTTGTTATGAGTTGTAGCTTTCAGGAAAATATGGAACAAGAAACATAAGTTGAAAAAATTCCTGTAATTGTACCCCATGAAAAAATTTCTATAGAAATTGAACCAGGGAAAACATTGAATATTAATATTGGCCTTTCTCCCTCCCAAACTTCACGGTTACTGGAGGTCCTTTGGGAACATAAAGGAGCCTTTGCTTGGGAGTATACAAATATGAAAGGCATCTTTGTTGATTTATGCACTCATCACATATACATTAAATAAGAATGCCAAACTGTTAGACATCCACAAAGAAGAATGAACCCTACCTTAAAAACATTGTCAAAGATGAATTACATAAGCTATTAGATGCCTGTTTCGTTTATCCGATATCAGATAGTCAACGGGTTTCCCCGCTGGTCATTGTTCCTAAGAAGAATAGAAAGTGGCAGATTTGTGTGGATTATAGGGAATTAAATAAAGCAACTTTAGAAGATCACTTTCCCCTACCCTTTTTTGACGAGGTCCTTGATACATTAGCTGGAAAGAAGTTTTTTCATTTCTAGATGGATTTAATGGATACAACCAAATAAAAATAGCTCCCGAGGATCAGGATAAAACCACCTTCACATGTCCTTAGAGGACCTTTTCCTACTAAGTCCTCCCGTTTGGTATCTGTAATGCACCCGCTACCTTTCAAAGGGAAATAGTAGGAATTTTTTCTGATCTAATCAATGATAGTGTTGAAATTTACATGCATGACTTCACCCCATATGGGGATTCTTTTGAAGAAGGTCTAGCAAAATTAGAGAAAGTACTTAAAAGATGTATACACGCACATGTTTCTCTTAATATAGTAAAATGCCATATGATGATGGAGGAATGAATAGTGTTGGGACACCTGCTTTTAGCTGCAGGAATTTGGGTTGATCCTGTTAAGGTAGAAGTGATAATGAATTTTCCTATGATTAAGACACCGACACATGTACATAGATTTATTGGTTATGATGGCTATTACAAGAAATTTATAGAGATTTTTTCTAAGACATCATTCCCACTTTTTCAATTGTTACCTAAATATGTAGAGTTTATGTGGACAGATGAATGTGAAGCAACCTTTAAATAAATAAAAGAACTAGCTTGTAAATATTTGATATTACGAGGTCCTGACTGGAAGCTCCCATTTCAAATCTCTACAAATACTTCTCAAACAACAGTAGGGGAGGTCCGGGGGAAACAAGAGGATAAGAAACCATATTCGATCTATTATGTCAGCAAGAATTTCACTCCTGCTGAACTGAACTATACGGTAATTGAAAAAGAGTTCTTGGCTATTATTTATGCTATTAATAAGTTTCAACATCATATTACAGGGTATCCTACTTTTGTGCACACTGATCATACAACTATCAACTATCTGATGAATAAACCAATAACCACTGGTCGTATTACAATATGGTTGCTGTTAATTCAAGAATTTGATATCACCATTGTAGATAAGCTAGGGAAAGATAATGTGGTTGCAGATTTCCTGTCTAGAATGGATACTAGTGATGAAGGTGCCCCTATAGAGGATAGTTTTCCAGATGAACATCTTTTTGCAATTTCTACTCACACTTTGTGGTATGAAGATATTGCTAACTATCTTGCTACAGGAAAAGTGCCTCAACACTTACCTTATAGATAACGGAGAAGGATTATCCATCATAGTGCCCACTATTCATGGATAGAAGGATATCTCTTTTACAGAGGACCTGACCAACAAATCCGACGGTTCATAAGTGAGGATGACACCTGTGGTGTCCTAAACATTGCTCATGATGACCGCCATGGGAGACATTTTGCAGATAAGCAGATAGGTCATAAGGTATTACAAATGGGGTACTATTGGCCCTCTATTTTGTTGAAGAAAAGTGTAACTATGTTCAGTATTTGTCAATATATTTTGATCTTTGTACTTTTCAAGAAAAATTAATATTATTTTATATGAATGAGTTTCTTGCTCATTCTATAGGTCTAGGAAAGTCAAAAAGTCAAAATTTTGTTAAAGAGCTCCTCTTGAGCATTTATGTAATGTACATGAGTCAACCTAGTTTCAAGTAGCCCTCCAAGACAAGAACCATCCTTTAAAGAAGAAGACTGCCAGAAAAATGATGTAAATCTCAGTCATGTTGGCCTACAAATGAATTAAAAGGACAATCATGTCAGCTCAATTAATGACATAATGGTTCACACTCATGTCAGCTTATTTATGGAAGCATAACCACTATATATATCCCATTATGGTCTGTGTAAAAGAGAAAGAAAAATCTCGGACAAGGCTCTGAGATCTCGGATGGGTGTAGATAGAATCTCAGACGGGTACATGACAAATTCTTGGATGGGTGCAAGACAGTAAGGTGAAGTATCAATGATAGATACAATGAAGTCCTCACATATCTCTCTGCTGTCTCAGCCTAGTCACATGATCACATATCTCTCTGTTTCCCTTTGTCAGTGAAGTATCTATAACATAGACATAGTCATCACTATAATCATGATATCAATAATGATCCTAATGAAGATAAAGATCTCGGTTATAATCCTAGTGGAGATAAGGTCATGATGAAGATCTCGGTGCATTGGTGAAGATATGTTATCAAAGTCACAACGAAGACAAGGTAGAGGGCAACTATGATTTTGGTGAAGGCAAGGCTATGGTAAGACAGTGATGATATCAACGAGTCTAGGAGTAGACCTCATTGAGATCTCAGTGGTATGGTGAAGACCTAGGTGAAAGTGCAGCAATGAAGATCTCGATAGTGGATGAATAATGATGATCTTAAGAGTGACAAGGAAGAAGAATGATGTCTTGGTCTTGGAGTGGCATAGAAGGTCAAGTTTCAAGGTCTTGGTGTTCGTCAATTGGAATATCTATAAGAAGAATTATGTGCGAGTTTTCCTCTCCAAAAGGGAAAGGTTTTGGCCGTGGAAGAAAGCCAAACATCTTGTGTTCTTGCCTCTTTGTTTTGGTAGCAGTTTGATGAAGTCAACACACATGCTAATAATAAGAAGAAGATTAGGCTAAGATAAATTGTAAAAACACTTCACAAATTATTATCAAGCCTAGAAGAATCCTATTAATACTAATTTCCCTAGATTCTTCAAGATATTTTTCGTGATGCAAGGAAATATGTTCGAGGGTTTGATAGTTTCTAATGGATGGGTCAGTTTGGTTGGGCAGATGAGATGCCACTACAACCTCAACTAGTTCTTGAGCCGTCCGAAAAATGGGCTGTTGATTTCATTGGGCCATTCAATTTGCCTTCACATCAGAAAGTTCACATTTTGGTTTTCACGAATTGTGTGACAAAGTGGGTAGAGGCTAATGCTGTTGTGAAAGAAACATGATAGGTTGTCTCAGACTTTTTATTTGAAGAAATTTTTTCTTGGTATGTAGCTCCTAGAGAGATAGTTTCAGATGGAGGGGCACAATTTACATCACATCTGATAGAAGGACTTATGAAGAAATATGGGATCAAGCATAGGGTAACATCTCGATATCACCCTCAGGTGAATGACCAAGTCAAAAGCACAAACAAGGTATTGGAAAATATTCTTACAAAGGTTGTAGCAAACCATTGTCGAAATTGGGTTGAAAAACTTCCTGAGGCATTGTGGGCGTATAGAACAACATGGAGAAACACAACAAGATTTTCACCATATGAGTTTGTTTATGGGAAATCCCTTTTGTTTCTGGTGGAATTCAAAATTAAGATGCTTAGGGCAACCCTTGAAGTAGGTTTGAATATTTTAGAAGCCTAGAAACATTGGCCGAAACAATTAAATGAGTTGGATGAAATTCATTTGGTGGTTGTCCATAATACTGCTGCAATTCAACAACAACAAACTAAATGGAACGACAAATTTATCAGGAAAAATTTGTTTCAAAGGGGAGATTAGACATTGCTCTATGACTCTCAGTTCAAAAATTTTAAAGGGAAACTTTGCTCTAGATGGATGGGACCATATGAAGTTGATACGATGTTTGATAACGGGACTGTTAGAATTATAAAAATTGATGAGGCACATACTCCTTTCCTTGTAAATGGACATCACCTCAGACTATACCACTGTCCAGCTTCTAAAGACTCCTTTATCAAACATTTCTCTAATTATTATGGTTTTGAAATTCTTAGTGCATAGAACTCTTCCTCTTCACCTATGATCTAAAGAAAAATAAAAATAATATATATCTATTATCTAATATAATAAAATGTTGTTACTACTCTATCATTATTTTTCCTACAGGTATCTCACTAGTGCTGTTACTCATCCGGTGTTGTTACTCTGATCATGGTGATTTTGTCTAAGCACTTCATTGGTGCTGTTACTCCATGGTGATGGAGATTTCGTCTAAGTGCTCCGGTGATGTTACTCCTCTTGTGTTGCTACTCCTCCGGTGTTGTTACTCCTCCAGTGCTGTTACTCCATCACGATTTCATCTAAGTACTTCGGTGCTGTTGCTCCATCGCGAATTCGACTAAGTGTTCAAGCGGTGCTGTTACGCCTCCACTGATGTTACTCTGTCAAGGTAAGTCGCCAGGTACATCCTTGATCGACTTTGTGGATTTGATCGATAATTCATCTGACATGACTCGATATGACCGCAAACGTTCATCCCCTTAGTTGGGGGGGGGTATTATAATAAATATAAAGACACCATAATTAAAATGAAGTAATGACTTGTCATATCACTATTGAACCCTGTGCCAAGTACGTACACTCCATGATCCCCACCATTCCTGGCACGATTATCCATATGCATTGGACTTGAATAAGTACGATTGTGTTAATATATGGTCCTTTCCAATGCTATGAAACAACTACCATAATTATCACTCATTATTACCATAATCTTCCATGGATTTTTCCATATTTTACCATTATATTTCTGACTTTCAATATCAACGCACCCCGTCACCACCACAACTCTGTCACTGCAATTTTACCTGCTAACACTCCTCCTTAACGGTTTTGTTGTTACTCTAATTGCTGCTACAGAGCAACTACAGAATCAGCAGGAAATCTGTTAGGAACGAATCAGAGAATACAATGTAGGTCCAGAGCAATCCAAACATATGGTAGGTCTTTTTAGATGCAGGATGGCATGTGTATTTTGAGAGGATGTAGGGATTTGATGAAGCCATCACAGTCGAATTCATGTTGAATTTGGATGGAAACCATTCCATAGTACATGGATTGGATATTCCCGTCACATAGGAAGTAATTTTGACTATTAGTGGATTGCTGCAAGGAGAGCATAAATGGTTTTCAAGGAAATCTCCTTTTCCAGAGTTCCCAGAATTGTTCTTATATGCTGGTAAAATAGCAGTCCAGAAGGGTAGGGGGTATGATCGAAAATATTTACTGCACCCATGGGCTGAGATTGCATATTTTGTCATGAGGTACATTACTTATGAAGGTCGGTTTGATACTTTGTTTAAGTATCATTTTAAGCTTCTTGCATGCCTTCAGTTTTGGCATGCATGGATTCATTTTCTAGACATGCCATATTTTCTATGGAATAGTCGTCAACTAATGGTGCAGTTTGCTCATTGGTCTCGAAAATCATTAGCGGTCCTTACAAATTATGGGCTGGTCAGACTATTAGTGGTGCATGCTCTGTCCCAAATTTTTGTGGCTTGGCCACAATTCACTGAGCTAGCAAAGGAAGAACTTCCAACTATGATGCCTACAAGGGAGGATGAGGAAGAATTGATGGTAGAAGAAGAAGGAGAGGCCACAACCAACAATGCTCCACAAGAACCAACGCCACATGTTGTCTCAACAGGAGTGGAAGCAATGGAGACAGAATAAGCCACAACCGATGCGGCTCCACAAGAACTAGCATCGCTTATTGTTCCAACGGGAGCAACATAAATGGAGATAGAAGAAAATTCATTTGATGCTATTCCGCAGGAATTAGGGGCGACTACCACTTTGAGGAGAGAATCACCACCCTTGGATGAAATTGCAGGTGGTGCTGACACACAAGAACCGACATCACCCATTCAAGAAATCGAGGAACCTTTCGACGAGGCTGCAAGTGGTGCTGATACACAAGAACTAGTATCACCTGCTCAAGCGATTAAGGAACCCTTGAAAGAAGTAGGGGACGCAGTCGATACTGCTCCCCAAGAACCAACGTCAACTGTCGAGCAAGAGGAAAAACTAGAAGAAGCACATGCAAAAAAAGAAAAAGGGAGCACATACCAGCTAGTGAGCATAAGGGAAGGAGGACCTGGGGCAATAGACACTGAGAGAATGGACACTAAAGAAAGCATTTTTTGTTCTCCGCTTCTTACGTCCTTACCAAGAGGGGCAAGGAAGTTTTGTTCCCTTAGGTGCCTAGTGAAGGAATAAGCTCCTCCCCCGATCTTAAAATTTTTCAGGGTGGTTAAAGGAACCATTGTTGACATTTTTACATAAGAACCAGTGTCGACTGATGAAAAAATTGCACAAATTGAGGGATTGATGATTGACACTGTCACATAAGAACCAATGCCAACCAAAGAACAAATTGAAGAGACTATGGCCGACACTGTATCCACAGGGCCATTAGAGGAGGAAATTACCGTTGACACTACCCCACAGGGACCTACAGTGGCTAAAAAGCCACCAAAGGAAGGTGTGGAGGATTCTAGGCCTGAAGGAGAAAATGGTTGGGAAGCAGAGTAGTCACAAGAAAAGGGTGTCGAAGACACTATCCCGCAAGGGCCTACAGTGAATCTAGAACCACCAAGGGAAGATATGGATATTAAGAGACCCAAAGGAGAAGATGTTGGGACCATTCCCTGAGTTGAGGAACGAATAGAGGGGGTCGGGATAAAGCAAGAGCTGATTGATGATTTGTAGATGCTAATCCACCAAACCCCACACCAGCTGCGAGATCGGTCGAGGAGGTTGCTATCAAACAAGAATTCATTGAGAAATGTGCAAAAATAATGCCCCCTCTTAAAGAGAGGTACCAGTCGCAGTTCAGGGAAAACATGCAGTTAAAAATGGAATTTTTCAAGTTAAGGAAGCAGGTATGGCGCTTACGAAGGAAAGTGAGGAGGCATAAGAAGAATGTTGCGAAACCTAGGGCTGAAACCATCTCAGCAGCAATGCAAACTAAGGATAGTCCCACAACCTTCGCGGCTACATAGACTGAGTCATTTTTCATGTGATCGAGGCACAATAATTTTTCATGTCTGTAGAAATTTAGAAGTGGCAAGCTGCTGCAACTCGCCTTCAATGGGGGACCATTAATTCAGAATCCCACTGGGAAGGAGTGAAGGGGGTTCATGAGAAAGCCATGAAAATAGTTACCGATTACATGGAGCAATTGGAGAAAGAGAAATGGAAGCAGGAGAAGCAACGAAAGAAAATCAAGGAACTGGAAGGGTAGGTGCAACTATTGAAGGCTGATAAGGAAGAAATGTTTGCTCTAGCACAATAGGTAATGGATTGTCGACCCCCTACCCACAACTATGCTCTCTTCCTCCATGAAAAATATCTATTCTTTTGTTTATAAAGTTTCCACTAGGAACTCAGCCATGTGATAGAAGACTAAATGCAGTTTCTACACATCTTGAGAAGCCACAATATTCTAGATCAGCACTTGATGTGCGAACTCTATATGCATGATTACTTTCTGGGTGATGATCAATCATTTAACCCAGTACCATACGTGGGAGACATTCAATTGAGAGCCTTTACCTCCTACACAGTTAATCAGGTTAAATGGAAAAAGGCCTTTGACACATTCGAAGAGAATCAAGAAAAAATGTCACTTGTCCTTCAGATGGAGAATTATCAGTCTGTGAACGTTTATAATAGACACCAAAACCTCTTAGGGATTGAGGAACAAAAAGAATAGATGTTGGAAACCTAGAAATGGTTCATTGAAATATGCACAAAACATATTTTTTCTTGTTAAGAGGAGGCTCGGGACAACTGCCAGAAATGGTGAATGCTATCATCATCAACCGTAAGGATACATGAACCTTTTGGGGCCCCCAATTTTTCTCGGGCTTTAAATAGGGTACCTCGATATATTGCATGCATGCATCTTCATGGAGTCCAATGGATGGGTTTGAGGTTCTGAATCCCCATTATGTGGCTGCCAACCAATCAGTATACTATAACTTATGAGGTAGGCGATGATTGGTGGAAGGAATTCCTCCAGACAGATGGATATAAGCCTCTAGGGACATAAATTGCTACAAAATATGATCTCGCACAACTTCATGTTGATCATCGCAACTCCAACCCCGATTTGCATATGTGACAGGCTGCATGAGGACATGCAGAAAGACTAGTTGGGTGGATATGTTGGTGGCTGAATTTGTATGTTTTTACCCACCTTTTTACCTTGTTTCTTGTGTCCATTTTACACCATTGTTGGTCAATTTACATTCTAAACTGCATAGGTATACCTCTTGTCATGTCATTATGAATCATTAATCAATGAAACATAGTCATAAGGGAATTTTGCCTAAGTGGATTTCTAATTCGATTATTCTTGTAGATTTGGAGGAAGTATGATCAAGACCATGGTTCTACAATGGTGACCATCCAGTTTGCAGTGCTATCTTGAGACATCAGCTACAATGGTGGATCAATGTTTCAATCAACGCACTGCTATCTTTATATTCTATTTCGCCTAAGAAACCACTATGTAATTGTAGGCAGACATTTATCGTAATTCTAGGAGATGTTAGTGTTAAGAGATTGTATAAGTAGAGTCACGGGGTTTTGAAAGCCGATAGTTAATATCGCAAGGAATTACATTAACTTTGAGTCTATAACAACATACATGTATTATCCTTTTGATTAATGAAATTTTGATCTTCTGAGAATTTCGTGACTTCTTGGTCTTGCCACAACCCTGATCAGGGAGTTGGGCCCACTCTCTTGACTAGGTATTGTTGGATAGATGTGTGGATAGGTTTTTTTTCCAGTTAATTTATTTGTCGTTGTGAATGATTATTAGTGTGTTGCTGTGAGTATTCTTTGTTGTTGTTACAATTATAATCATTATTATTGTTACTCTTTTTTGCTGTTAAAATTATTGCTTGCTGTTACATATTGTTAAGTTTATAGTTGAATGTTTAATACTGGGTAGGAAAACTGTGGCCTGCATATACTTTGAATGATATCCTTGAAATAACTCCAAAGCCCTCAGTTGATAATTAATGTGGAATTGGATGAATTGCATGATTCATATTTGAACATCAACAATTCCTTTTCCTTTTTTGCCACATGTGATTCATTAAAATCCAATTTACTCAACCCAATTTCTTGCATTGCATCTAGAAGAAATTGAAGAGAATTAATTCTTTGCTGAATAAATTTGCATTGAACTGGGCCTTTTTCAATGGCAATGCAATTTCTTCCTTTTTGTAGGCAACATGCTAGTGTTGTACCTAATTATCAAGCACACAATAAATAATGAAGTAAATTAGTATAATCACATATAAATTAAGAAATAATATATTGAAATTCAGTTTCATATAATAAAACTTACCTGCCACTGAGGATAAATCTAGAACCCATCTCCTTCATTTGAACATAAGTCTATAAGATAGTTAATCAATGATTGTGGTTTTTGATTAATGTTAACTATCTCTCTTTTTTCTTCTTTATCTTCATATGTTAGTTTTTTACAACAACACCATAAACCAGTACTTGGCTATGGCTCTTTCCATCTACCCAATTAAGAATCATAGGCTTATAACTATCATCTTTCGTCCAAATTTCAACATGGATGAACTCACAATCACTTATAATTGGTTGATCTCCACAGTTAATAAGATTTGACTTTTTCATGTAATATGAAATAGTAAAAGTTCAATTAAATTGTACATAAATGATTTTTTTAACATTAATCAAACATGAAATTTCAACCTCTTACCATGTAAGTTGCATCCTTGGGTTCACTTTCCTCTTGAATCTTTTCAATAACATTGCCAATTGTGGGTCTGAATGAAATGTCACAAATATCCATAATGGTGATGTTGTGACTTCTACAAATCCCGCAACCACTTTACTAAGAACTTGATAAGTATAAGGGTCACTATCATAGTCAATGTTTGGGATATTGAAACCATGGGGAATATATGCAATAACTAGGGAATAATCCCTTTTAAGTATGAGTTTGGCAATGTCTTCACAATCACCTTGTATTGTTTGATATTGAATAGTCTTAAGCCCATTCCAAATGAAATGACTAAGACTAGGATCAAGTTCAAAATTACTAAGATGTTGCTTTCAATAAATATTCTGAAACTATCTGGTGCTCCATTTGCATCCTTCTTCGTCTTTAATAAAATAAACAAATATACGTATAAGTTATAAAATAAAATAGTATACGGATGAATAAAAATGAATGTATAAATCAACATACCTTTTTAAATGCAAGATAAAAATATTTTAGTGTTGATGTAGAACTTGAATCTGGGTAGTTGCATACAACATCATTCCAACTATATTCATTCAACAATTTAGCCATTTGTTCTTGTATTTTCATGTAAACCTTGTGACTGAATAGATAAAGTAAAAAAAAATTAATATAATGATATGTACAACAAATACTTCCAATAACAATAGGTTATATTTAAAAGAAAATTATAATATTGAAATAAGTAAAAATAATTCAACAAACTTACTTTTGAAATTCCTTACACATTTCTCCCAATGATAATTCCCTTGGCTTCACACAATATAATATTGTTTTGACAAGCTTTTCATCCTTCACTCCTTACAATGCTCTCCAAGGTCTGATAGTTATATCTTTTGGAAGTAGCTTCATTTCAAGACCTGATTTATGGCTGCTACATATCAATGGTTTATACTTTTTGACCTTTTGTTTTTTAATGCCAATGTTCTCCCACATGCTAAAATTCTCATTAATCAATTCCCATATCTCTCAAGTTCTAAATGCCAACTGGAAAATGTTATACATACCTTTGAATATATCAGAATTTACTTTGTCACCTTTGGAATTGATTTTTTCCTCAATTTGATAGCCTATGTTGGCTTGTTGGGGCCTGAACCAGGTTCATAAGTGATTTAGCAAAGAAAATCCCGGTACTACTGGCCCTTTCGGCAACAGTCCACGGAGCGCGGACTGAGGTCTCACCCGAAGTAGTACGGGAGGGTTCTGGAACCATGTTTCCGCACCCTGGGGATGTCTGATATGAGTGATAGGTACGCGGTTCAACCTCCATGCTTACCAGATTTCGTGCACTAGCGGGATCTTTGCATAGATCCAGTCACGATGCAATCAATATTAATTACCCCAGTCTTCCTTAATTAGAGTTTGTTCATTAATCACTTATAAGATTTCCATTCATAAGCATACATACAAGTGCACACATATAAATAAACAGATATCATCAACACATAACATTCAAATACAGATCTATGGACTAGATGCACAATATGTCAAACCAACTTATCTTTATTAACGATGCCTTCCAAGATCAATTCAATATAGACTTGTCTTCTCCCTTCACACTTAGCTGTAGGGGTCTGCGCACTCAGCTGTAGACTTTACCAGGCCTCTGTGCACTCAGTTGCAGAGCCTCCACCTATCACTACTACCTAATACACTTCAGATTCACTTCTATCTTCTAATCATGCCTTCACATCTATCTATTACTTGTCAAAACTTAGACTCCCTTCACACTTAGAGCCTTGCTCTATTTATACAATCCCATGGTCTGTGGACCATGGGTAGGCTGACACACTTTACATTAAATTACGCTATCCTAGGGTGGACAACCCTATGCTCTCGTGCTCTGCGCTCGCATTTCGTGGGGTCTTTACATTACATTTGACCAAAACTCAGGCTTCAAGCCCCAAACACATGCTATAGGGGGGATCTGATACCCAACAGCCCCCCAACAAAATCATCGTGACTCGTCCTGAGTCACTCTGTGGTGATCTTGGCATGAAGTCTATCTAGGAGGTTGCACTCAGCTTGGGTATCCGCAACACACTGTTCGACCGTCTGCTATATCTGATGCATCCGTAGCTCTGAACCTTCATGAACAGGGTTACCTTCTTGTTCAACCACAGAAAGTACCTACATCTGTGCCAGCTTCCCTTCAATGGTAGCTGTAATTATGAACTCTTCATCAATCCATGGTTGGATGCGTTCCTTGAGCAGGGCTTTTCTTTGGCATGCGGTGTCTAATTAGTCCTTCACTGCCTTTGCCTGCTGTAGCCTGGCTAGTTGTTGAGTAAGGGAAATTGTCTGCATAGTGCCCCGGACACTATCGTATTCCTACTGTAGCTCGTGCGACTCAATCTCTAGGCACTGCATATTCGGGTCCTCTTGCAGGTGCGTAAGAATGTTTAGTGCTTGCTCCAACAGGCCAGTGCACTCCTGTGTTGCTTGGCCAGTTCACTCCAATCCCATCTGGATAGCGCGTGTGCGCTGCTCTCTAACTTCTGGGGGTGTGGAGGGCTGCGCCTTCAATCGCAGCTCAGCGATTTGTAGGTTCATCTCCAACTGAACCCTTTCCGTTCCTCCCGGGCCTCGTGGATTCCAGCAGCCAATCTATGGATCCGCTCTGCTGCTGGTAGCTCTACCAACACATCCAACTCTGGAACGCTTCTACATGCATCCTCCATGACCTGCTCCAATCTGGTAGCTTTCACAACCAACTCATCCCTCTGGATGCTGAGCTCGTCCATGTTGATTTTTTTCTCATGCAGGACTTGGATCACTTGGCTGTCCCGGGCACGGAGCTCTGCGAAGACCCCATCCTACAGCTGGTACAAAATGTCACGCGACTGAGTGACCAAGTTCAAACCAACGCCTTTCATGCTGCTCATCACAGCCATCATCCTCGCTTGTTGCTGCTAGTGCACCTTCGGGCAAGACGAAGGTGTTACCCATACGGGCTTGGAGCATCTGTTCGGCTTCAGTGGTTCCTGCTACATCATATGGGGCCATTGTGCCTGTTTGGGGGTGCTGTACTTGTAGACCTTGGAGCTATGCACTAAGCACCCCCAACATAGTGTTCTTCTCCATCCATAACCCCTGGAGCACATTCCCTGCGACTTCCCGAATCGTTTTGTTGATATCCAATAGATCACCTTCTATGAGTGTGATCGGGTCAACAGACGTCTTTGTGGCTTTCCCCTTCTTCTTGGAGCCTGTTTTTTCTAGGTCACGTGGCCGCTTGAGTTGTGATGATGTCATACTGGGCTCTGCGCGATCCTCCTCCCTGTCTACTTTCTCGGTCTGCTGCTCCGAGGACATCTCTTGGCATCCCTTGGCCTCTTTGGTTGACGCGGCTGTGGTTTCTGCCGTCTGTGCTACTACTTCTACCCTGGACGCCTTCTATTGTGTGGATGCTTCTTGTTCCTGGCACTTTCTCTCAGCTAGCTGCACGAGGTGCAACATGGTGTCCTTCTTTTGTTGCTGCACTGCGATCTTCTCCATTTTTGCCAAGTCTGGGGTGCACCACTTCGGGGACCATGACTCCATCACTGCGAAGATTGCATCGTCCATTGCATTGAACAAGAGCTTCACCCATGTTCGGGCTAGATCCTTGCGTGCCCAGATATACAAATTATGCATATCCCCCTTGAATTTTGTTGCGCTTTGCAAACTGTTATGAACTATAGGGGACAAGTGCGGCCTGTGGTTGATCCATGTTCATATGCTTGCCTCTAGGAACACCCAGAACACCTTGAGCTCACGAATCCTCGTCGCGTCTTTCGTTACCTAGAGCGAGGTGTACCTCGTGGCTTCGGGTAGGTCGCCCTCAACAGTGGGAAACTGGCTGTCCTCCGACAGCTCTCCTGCAACCAACATGATGGATAAGAGCAACCATGCTTAGTGGAAGGTCTTATCCTGCTCCTCGGCCTCCCTGTAGTTCGTCAAGAATTCGTCACATAGGAACTGTGCCCAGTTGAACTGGACCCCCTCTGCACATTCCTCCGCCAATGCAATCACGCACATTGGTACTTCATCGGCATGACATTTCCTCATTAGCTTGCCAGCTAGTAGCTGGGTGGCTATGCGCACCCCTTGGTCTTTAATACTTGCTATTGTGTACCCCTGCTTTCTCTTTTCTAGCTTATACTTGGCCTTCATATCTTCTGCGAGGGCCAAGTCGCTGCTTTTTCCTACTATTGCTGCGGGGTCATTTCCTTTGACTGGCACTCGCGAAATTTGGTTGAATTAGATCAGCCATGATGGGAATCGACTCCTCCAGCCAGAGATACCCATCATGCACTAGGCACAACAACTACTTGATGACAAAAATGGTGATGGGCGCGTGGTGGTAGTGGGGTATCCAACGCAGATGGAGTAACCCAGCTTTCTCCACACTGCGCAACCATTTCTGCTTTATTAACTTCTCCATGGCCAACTATGGAAACTTCTTGCTGTCTGCGAGGTCCCAATCCTTGAATTTCATAGCTGGTACTCGTCCCAGTGGTGGACCTTCAAACCTTGTATCATCAGGGAGGAGCGGGGTCTGGAGTGCACTCTTCGTGGCCTCTAGGTCCTTCGGTACTTTCGCTTTCCCCATCCACGGGGGGATGTATGGAGGTAACTTTGTCGCAGAATGATTTTGGGAGACATCCTCTGTCTCATCGTCTTGTGCCTCAATTTGGGCAATCAGGGCCTGCAAGTCTTCCTCCTCCTCTGCTGTTTCAATAGTGACGACTTTTCCCTTCTCCGCCATTGAAAATTTGCCAACCCGTGGGTGTCATGGGGATACACGGACTGGCCCCATCGTTTTCTTATATTTTTGTGGCCGTAGCATGCGTGGTGATTTTGGAACTTCGGGCACAGCTGCTGCCTCTCCCGGCTCCTCGTGGGTCATAAGGGGCTCCATGGTAACTTCGGTGAATCGCACTCTTGTTCTAGCAGCCGACATTGTGTCTATACTTGAGGATGGTGAGGGTACGCAATGCTCAATGCTCTATACTTGCTCAATTATCAAACAACCAAGTGTTGCCTTGGAGTTGGCCTTGGAGTTTTTATAGCGTCCTTTGCTTTTGAATCCGACCCTTCCCCCCACTTCTGCATCATTAATGCCTTCTTGGTGGCAGATCATCCAAAATCTCATTCTTAATTCGTGTCTTAATTGCCTGTTGGCCACTCCTTTTTGCCTTAAATTGGACCTCTTGTCATGAATAGTGATGCCAATGGTCACTTCCTAGCCTACTCACGCAGTAGCGCAACCCCTTATGCGTGACTGTGACCCCTGTGACGTCTCGACCCTACGTGCAACCTCTGTCTCGCGCATCTCCCATACAGACTCTTTTATAGTCCCACGCTCTCTTCCAACAGTTTGGAGCGCTGAGACTGTGCTTCCTACGGATAGTCAGGTGGTCGCACCACCGGTGCGAGGCTTCAAGTTACCTGCCATCCCGTTCCGTAGGCACCCCTCAATTACCCTCACGTCTGTCAATGCGTCGCGTTCTTCCTTGTATGATGCGCTACCCTATTTTCCTTGTCTAGTAAGGTGCGGTCAAAACTATGGTGGCAGGGCCACAAATTCTTCTAATACTGTAGTATGGCTGGCCATACCTTGTCGCATCATGCTTAGTTTCTCGGTGCAGCATGTTTGCGCAACTTCGGTTTCTCGTTTTTTGATTTCTTTGTCCAATATCATGCTTTTCTTTCTTAGCAGTACCCAATCTTCTTCCTGGTCGCGAAGTTTCAAGTTCCCTCGCCGAATGGCTTCTTGTAACTACATAATCCCTTTACCCAGGACCTCGTGTACTGTCCCAACAGCGGGAGCTATTGTATGGGGATTCTTTTCTGTTCTTCTGGTTTCGTCTTTTCTCGTCGGTGTTGGGCTCATTTCCGTGCTCCGATTTTTCCTTATGGCCCTATAGGCCCATCGAACCGCTGGTATGCGTAGGTCCCAGTTAGTTCGTCTCGCCTGGTTAACTATGTTCATGATTCCACATAACTTTCTGAATGCTCCGTCATGGAATATTTGTAGTTTTCATCGCCATGTCTGGTTCTGATTTTCAATCCTTAGTCTGGGATGTGCTTGCATAGCATACGTCTACACCCATCGACACAAGTGGGCGCATAAGCTGCTTCATCCTGGCTGCTTGGCTCTTGTCCGACGCTGAGGACTTCCAAACCGCAAGCGCATTTGTCTTCTACATTCGTTCCAGTTCCCAATGGTCTTCTGATGTGTACCCCACCATTGTGCGGGGGTTGCGGGCAATGCCCAGTCCTTCGCACCATACCACTGTTGTTTCGGTACTGTGCTTTCAAATTTGTCTAGGAATTCATCCACCGTTGTCACCCCATCATAGGTTGGTAGTTCCCTTACCTCTATTGTCACGCAACATAGTGATCTAATCATCATGTTGCAATTTAGTGTTGTTACTTCGTGCAGTTGGTTTTGCCAGCATTCTACTTCTTCGTGTGAATTCAAAGTACAGGAATTGTCATGCTCCCAAGAGGTTCTCTCATCTGCAGTCAGGTTCACTCGCTCCTGGTCTCACGCGGTTATCTGGTAAATACAGTCCAACTCATTGTCGCACAGGTTCGGTGTATAGTTCTCCTTCGGCTAGGTCCAGCGGAACTACTACGCGTAGGGACTTTTTCTCGAATATCATCTTCCGCTTCTTCAGGTTGATGAATCCATTCATATTAGTGCCCCAGTCTATTCCAAGCAACGCGGGATAAGGATTTCTGTCATCAACAATCTCTATTACTTCAAAGTCCATCTGTGTGCTCGCACCTTCAATATCAACCGTTTCCCCTTGCAACCTCCCCATTAGAAAAATCTTCTGTTGGTTCACCATTCGTAATTGAATAGGGGACCACTATAACGCAAGCCTGCCCATGCGTTCCCATGTTTGTTTCGGTAATACATTCATGTCCGAACCCAGGTCTAGGATTACCTGATCCATTTCATACTCACTAATCTGTGCCTTCAATCTTATTTCCCTCCCGGTGCGCAAGGCATGCTTTCCCAGTTTCTAGACTATGTGGGATTCCCCTGAGCCTACGCACCTAGTGATCAACTCCTATAGTCCCTTAACTGCCTTATTATCGTGCAGTAGTTTCATGCATGTCTCCAAAAAGGTAGTAAGCATAGAAGGATCCATCCCTGGCTCTGGTCGATCCTTACTACTTGCAGTGGAGGCCTCCACGAAGCTCTTCTTAGCTTCCATGAACGTCTCCTTTGCGCATTCTAAGTCAAACTTAGGTTCCTTTGTAGGAGCCTTGCGAACCCATGCCTCTTCCTTGAGCTGCTTCCCCTTATCCTCCCCTATGGTTGCACCGCTTTTGAGCACTATGTTCACATTTGGGTCTTCTTCGCGGGGTTCAAACCTCATCATTTGAATATTTTGAGTCGGAGGAGGCTAGAGTACCCCTTTCTAATGCATTTGTGCAATCAACATCGGGAAATCTACCATTCCATGATCAAACTGAGCATAGTATGAATAGGATACCCTTGTTGGGTTGGTACAATCGCACGCGTAGTGGCTGGGTCCTCCGCAATTGTAACAAATTAACTGTCTGCAGCCCCTTCCTGGTCCCATTCCTCCTCGTCCTCGACCTCGTCCTTGAAATCCAGCATGTGCCATCCCTGCCGCTGGGTCGAGGGCTCTTGTCTCTATCTGCATCTGATAGGCTGGGATACGATCCATCATTAACTCGTAGCTACGACAAGTACGCTCGTCATGGCCCACCGGCCTACAGAAATTACAAAACAGTTGTTGGGGTGCCAGTGTATACTTTTGCAGAAAATGAAAATTATCTATCGTGTGCTATCCTCCTATCTGATAGATCGCACACCATAATGCAGGTGTCACACTCGGCCCTACTTGTGCCTTTGGTCTTGATGGCATCGAACCCCCTCCTGCCAAGTAGTTTGCGAATACTGGATAGTGATCCTTGTCATGGCCCTGGCCCTTGCACTTTAGGCACCATACTTCCTTGTGCGCCTCTGGCTGTGGCGCCCTATCCTGCTTCAAGCTCTGCATTTCCAGGCAGAGATTCTATAGTTGTGCGTGGATTTGTTGAAATCCTAGCCCCAGATCTTGTATCGGTGTCTCATGCAACCTCATTGCCATTTCCAACACTTTGGCCTGGGTAGAAAGTTTTTGTTGTGACAGCGTCGTCCTCAGGTGCGGTGTCAGAGATGCCACAAACCATTTGTGATGTTGTGCATCTGTGAGTGTCATATTAGCTTTGCGGATCGTACTCTTCAATCGCTGATCTAGATCCTAGGGGGTCTCGCCTAGAAGCATCACGATCTCTTTAAACCCGATGATTGATTGTGTCTGTGATTTTGGCCAGCTAAACTCTCTATTCAGTGCATTCTGGATCTCTGCTATTCCTGCATTTGGGTGATCATTAGAGTGCTTGATAACATGTGAACGCGCGATCCTACAATGCCCTCACCAATGTATCCTTCTTAATGCTGTCGTCTGTGACCCCTTGCACTTCCCACACTGCTCTTACCACGAACCAGAACTGGTATGAATCCTCATTCCCTACTCCTCTGAATACGGGTAGCTTGATCGTGCTCGCCATGATGAACTACGGGGTTGGTGGAGGTGGAATGGGTGGATATGGAGGTGAGGGAGGTGAAGTGGGTGGTGGCATGGGGGGGTTGGTAATTGCAAAATGTGCTGCCTTATCAAACTGGCCGCACTTCTCGAAGAGACCTGAGCGAGCTCTTCCTCGCTCTCTCGTGAAGGTGAAATTAAGGGACTGTTTCCTAATCCCTCGCTACCCTTGTAGATCTTTCTGGTCCGCGTCGTTCCAACCATTAATGAATTCACATAACCGCTTTTCACATAACAACATCTTAATCCAGGTATTCAGATATTTAATGCACTTACCTCGCGGTCCCTTGAGAAAATGTCGTTTTTATTCACTATAGCTTATGGTTGTGTCTATCGCGAACTCAGTGATAAATCCCCCTATTATCCGGTCGAGCCAATGGTCCATAGCTCTTGCGATCTTATCTTCTAATGCTTCTAGTCTGTGCACTAATTTTGGAGTTCACACTATCGGTTGGTCGAGCTTACACCTTTCCTAGATGTAGGTTAACCTTGCGATCCACTCATACAATTCAGAAGGAAAATATGCGAAGAAGATCTCGTAGATTTCTGTATACACGTAGTGATCCAGCCACCTTTTCTTGGATACCTACAGAGTTCTGTTTTCCTGTGTCATGAACTCGTGAATCTTCTTCTCCAACCACTCTTCAATTTCCTTCTTTGTTGGGTTCTAGTGGCACAACATTATACATCCCTTAGGCAGATCCGGGTCCTGGCAATAGAACCATTTGTTGGCTTGTTGGGGCCTGACCCAAGTTCAGAAGTGATTTAGCCAAGCAAATCCCGGTACTATTGGCCCTTTTGGCAACAATTCGCGAAGCGCAGACTGAGGTCTCACTCGAAGTAGTATGGGAGGGTGCTGGAACCAGGTTTCCGCACCTTGGGGATGTCTGATATGAGTGGCAGGTACGCGGTTCAACCTCCATGCTTACCAGATTTCACGCACTAGTGGGATCTTCCCGCAGATCCAGTTGCGGTGCGATCAGTATTAATTATCCCAGTCTTCCTTAATTAGAGTTTGTTTGTTAATTACTTAGAAGATTTCCATTCATAAGCATACATACAAGTGCACACATATAAATAAACAGATATCATCAACACATAACGTTCAAATACATATCTATGGACCAGATGCACAATATGTCAAGCCAACTTATCTTTATTAATGATGCCTTCCAAGATTAATTCAATACAAACTCGTCTTATCCCTGCGCACTCAGTTGCAGGGGTCCCCGTATTCAGTTGTGGACTCTACCAGGCCTCTGTGCACTTAGTTACAGAACCTCCACCTATCACTACGACCCAATACAATTCAGATTCACTTCTATCTTCTAATCATGCCTTTGCATCTATCTATTACTTGTCAAAACTCAGTCTCCCTTCACACTTAGAGGCTCGCTCTATTTATACAATCCCCATGGTCTGCGGACCATGGGTAGGCCGACACATTTTACATTAAATTACATTATCTTAGGGCGGACAACCCTAGACTCACGTGCTCCATGCCCACATTTCGCGGGGTCTTTACATTACATTTGACCAAAACTCGGGCTTCAAGCCCCAAAAATATGCTATGGGGGGATCCGATACCCAACAACCTATTTCCATACAACATTCCTTTTGAAATGCTAGAGTAACATTTGTCTTATCCCCACAGCATTTTACTTCAAATTCATTATCAATAAATCTAACCCTTTGGATGAAAGTCATAGACATCCTATACTCATTATCTGTATTATGATCCCATGCCAATAAATTTTCTTCTGTATCTGATAAACCAACATAAATGATACATTTAATTGTTTCAAAATGTGGGTTATTGGGATATTCCACCATCAATTTCCTTTGAGCTTCTACATAATGGTCCCCCCCCAAGCACATAATAATTGTATTCAAAACATTTTGGCTTATCAAATGCTTCTTTATTGGGAAATTGAACTGGATCAACAAGAAGCACATAATCAATCACATGAGCATATGGATTATACCTCATCAATGTCTTCAAGTTGTGAACATGCAAGTGGTGTGGATTTCTAAGTTGATATTTAAATTGTCCTTCACTTTGCTTATAGATTTGGATGGCATTGAGCTAAAATTTACGACAAACCTCGATTAAGTTTGTCTTTGTCAAGTGATGTCGAATGGCATTTTGTTTTATTTTAATAATGCCATCCTTTAAATCAGCTCCTAGTGTAATGATTTCCTTGCTTTCTTTTGATTTTTCACTAGGATCTTCACTGTTGGCCATGAATTTTTGAGAATGATCAACTTTTATTTTCTTCCTCCTCTTTTCTTCTAGATAAGTAACATCCTCATCATCAACTAGAACAAAAACATTCTTGGGAATCTCTTCCCCTTTCTAACATCAGTTCTATATCATCCTCAGTAATGGAAACATATTCTTCAGCTTCAGTTTCAACTTCCCCCCTTCAAAAGTAACATGTCTAGCTTTGCTAGATTTATCCACTATAGGCATTATTTTCTTAACCCTTGGATGTAGTTTTGTAGCATCATGAATTACTTTTTTTTTCTTGTTTTCCATATCTTCTTTTGAACCTGAGTAGAAACTATTGACAACATTCATAATATCTTGCTCTATAAAATAAATTCCTCCCAACATAATTGAAAGATTTTCAACAAATTCTGTCAAACAAAATATCATATGTCAATAAAAACTAAGTTATAAAAGATATAATGATACAGTTAAAATAACACAAAATGCATAATATAAATAAAAATACTTACGATATCTTGTGCAATCTCATTTATGATTTGTTTACACATCTTTGTATAATCACCTATCATGTCATACATTGATAATGCAAATTGATATGTAATATTGTCGTGTGACTTGGGCGGTTTTGTACATACATAAAAAACTTCAGTATCCGGTATCAAACACATGTCTAGTACTTTTACCAACGCCTCATAACTTCCACTATCGTTAGGGATATCAACATATAGATATATATGCAGATGTTGTTCACCTTCTTTATCTTTCACAAACCATATAAGTTTTGTATGCTTAACTTCTTGTGATTTCTACTAGTAAGAAATCGACTTCTTATCCTTTGAGGCACTTGCTAGATTTGTAGTTATTAGCTCAGGTTGGGTTCGTTCAACAATTTTTTTTGAGGATCCACCTCTAGTTTTATTAGTCTTTGGTCCAAAAGTATTCACATAAATGTTCCTTGATGCCATTTTCCTGCAAAAAATATACACATATATATAAATTAGTAAATTATAAAAAAAACCAATAGCTTAAGTAAACAAACAAAATGAAACAAAATCTAAAAATGAAAAAAGACTAGAAACCTGCACATCGACCCCCATGACAAGTTGGATGTTAGGTTCATACATGGAACAAAAGAAAAAAGTCCATTCCTTAGAAAAAAAATTATTTATTTTTTCATTTGTCCCCCGTCCCTTGGTAGGCCCTTGCATGTCAAGGGGTTGATTCTCAGAATTGGCCCCTTGGTAGACAGGGGGAAATTCGTAGAATCAATCCCCTACCTGCTAGGGGGTGTTGTGACTTAGTGTCGTGACGTGCCTATGCTTGTGGGAGAGCACACTCGCTAAGGGAAAAAAGGCCCTTTGGTTTGCTAGGGTGCCGATTTTGTGAATCACCCGCTTGGCCTGCTAGGGGCCAATTCTGGGAATCAACCCCTTGGCCTACCGGGGGCCTATTCTGGGAATCAACCCTCGACAGGCCAATGGGGTGATTCTCGGAATTGGGCCTCGGCAGGCCAGGGGGAGATTCTAGGAATCAACCCCTGACAGGCTAGGGGTTCGATTTTGGGAGTAGCCCCCGACAGGCCAGTGAGCTAGTTCTAGGAATTAGTCCCTTGGCCTGCCGGGGGCCGATTCTGTGAATTTTCCCCTGGCAGGCCAAGGGGCCATTTTTTCCAGGCGGACACGCCCACGGCTGGGCCTGCCCACCCACAGGCCTGTCAACCCGCTCCACCCTGCACCCTCGTGGCCAAGCCCACCTAGGGAGTGAGGGTCAATTCCGAATATTGGCCCTCACCCCTTGGGTGGGCACGCCCAACCGTGGGCATGCCCGCTCGGGGTAGAGCGCCCCCCTGGTAGGCTAGGGAGCCACTCTACCCCAGGTAAGCACGCCCACAACCAGGAAGACCACAAATGAGTCCACCATGCCCACTGCTAACATAGTGGCCCCTTGCCTGCCAGGGGGCTGTCAGGTAAGCTTGGCTCGTGTCAATTTTTAATTTGTAAAGGAATCTAAATTTCGTTAATAAAAAGTTATTTTTTTTTTACTCGAATGTGTTTTTTGTCTGGTATTCTGCATGAACATAACAACCAAACTGACACATAACTACTAGTGAACCTATGGGATTTTAATATCTGCACTCAGCAAAAGGGAAACTAACCTTTCAAATGCGTTAATATCCCATTGAATGTGTTGTCGATAACAATGTAGCTGCTCCACAAAATCGCTCCAAGTCTTTTAACGAAACCTCGAAAAGTCTTGATGTGATTTTAGGAATAGTGATAATGAAATCTATTATATAGCGGAAATTAAGGTATTGTTTTACTCCTTCGTGAATGTGGTATTAATTGTTTTTTATAACAACTTAATATATAAATCGTGTTATGGTGATATAGTAATTTATTTTAAATGTGGGATAGAAGATATAATAACAATAAATAAATAAAATAAATAAAATAAATATATAATATATATATATAAATATATATATATATATATATATTATAATATATATATAATATATATATATATATATATATATATATTGCCTAGTAAATGCTATATATGTTTAAGTAAAAATATTAATTTAGGTAAAATAATTAGTTTAAAAGATTAATTTCATGAGAAACTTTTAGTGAAAAAATTTCAATTAAAATTTTTCAATAAATTGTAGAAGAAAATTTTGGAGGGAAATACATTAAACGAAATTTTTGGAGGGAAACTTTTGAGGGAAATTTTCATTCTTTAAGCTATATATTATCATTAGGAGAGAGTGCATTTGTATCATTCAACCTCTTCTGTTTGAAAGCCATGGATTCTTTTGATAGTGAAGTTTCGCTTTGTGAAGCATCAACATCTTCATATTGATGAATATGACGGAAATTATTTCACTATGAATAGAGAGTCAAATATTCCACTTTGTCCTAATCCTAAGGACTATGAGATCATCACTGATGAAGAGTAGGATGAATAATTTTAAATAAATAAAGTGTCACTGTTTGCACTTAGTCCTAATCCTATGGACTATGAGAGTAGCAGTGATGAAGAACATGATGAAGAATTTCAAATAAATAGAGCCACAATTTCCACTTATTCCTAATCCTATGGACTATGAGAGTAGGAGTGATGAAGGTCAGGATGAAGAATTTCCAATAATTCGAGAGTCAAAGTTTACAGTTAGCCCTAATCCTATGGACTATGAGAGCAGCAGTGATGAAGGCCAGGATGAATAATTTCCAATAAATCGAGAGTCACATTTTCCACTTAGTCCTAATCCTAAGGACTATGAGAGAAACGGTGATGAAGGTTAGGATGAAGAATCTCCAATAAATCGAGATTCACATTTTCCACTTAGTCCTAATCCTAAGGACTATGAGAGTAGTAGTGATGAAGGGCAGGATGATGAATTTATAGTAAATAGAGAGTCACATTTTGCACTTAGTCCTAATCCTAAGGACTATGAGAGAAGGAGTGATGAAGGGCAGAATGAAAAATTTCCAGTAAATAGAGAGTCGCATTTTCCACACAGTCCTAATCCTAAGGAATATGAGAGCAATAGTGACGAAGGGTAGGATGACGAATTTCCAATAAGTAAATAGTCACATTTTCTGCATAGTACTAATCCTATGGATTATGAGAGTAACACTGACAATGCACATGATGAAGAATATCCAATAAACAGAGAGTCAAATTTTCCATTTAGTCCTAATTCTAAGGACTATACGGGTAGCACTGACGAAGGGAAAGATGAAGAATATCCTCCAAGTCAGTATTTCGAAAGCACAAATGATCATAGTGAGGATAATATTCCTCCTAAGGATGATGAAAATTCTTATACATATGATGATTCAATGATGGAGACGTTGCCAACAAATATTGTATCAAGGGACAAACCTTTTCATATCAATCCAAGATGTTCTAGTTATACAATGGGTAGAGTAGAATATATCACAAGAAGAAGTTCTATCAGTGTTCTCATTTCAAGTGAATGTTGTCAAAAGGATTGCTTGAAACATATGGATTTCAAGTTTGCATTGGAGAAAATGAAGAGATATTTGTCAATGAATTAAAGCATGTAAAATTCATATTTAGTGGGGTGCATGCAATCTACATTGTCAGATTATGATTATCATATTGGGTCTTTATTTATATGTAGAAAATATTTCAAAATGTTTCATTCAATGGGTAATTTTCGTGTGTCAAGAATCCAAGAAAATTTGGAAAAGGATCCCACATTTTATTTAGAAGCGCATCATAAATGACAGATGGGCCATTATCAAATATTGCAATGTCATGGATGAAATACTTCTTTTCAAAGCATGGAGAGTGTATGCCAAAATAGAGAGACAACACATATTCCAGATAATTTCTCAAGACGAGAAATTACAACTTATACAAAGGATATACAGAAAGTGTTGAAGGAAATGGTCAATTTATTACATATCAATCTTTTGTGAAGATATGGAAGAAAGAATTCAACAATGTTCATATTCCTAAGAAGACAAGGATGGGTGTTTGCAGTACATGTGCTTCTCTTAAATAAAAAGGGGTAAATGTGAAGGGGCAGAAAGAGGTAAGCATTCATAAAATTAATTTTTAAAATTGTATAGTCATCAACTATGAAAACCTATTTATTAATGACTTTCTTTTATGTTGTGTAGATTCCATTGTCAAAGCGCTTCAAGATCATTGCGAATAACAAACAAGTGAAAGGAAAAAGTTGTACAAGCATCGAAATAAGTGTTATGATAATCCAAATAAATATTTGGGTTTGATAATTGATGGTATGGACCAGAAGAAAACACTCTACTACATTTTGTTTGCACACCCAAAAATTTATAGGAGGAAAATTTTATTCAGTTTCACTTGGTTGGTTGTATGGTCTTCAATGGAAAATGTTTCCAAGGGTATACTTCACAGCTCCAAATATTCATAATGATGCAAATTCGACAATAACCATTATTCATGATGTGTTATCTCATTGGTCTGGTAATCTTCTTGATGTTTTGTATCTACACTTGGAAAACACTTGTTGTGAAAACAAAAATCAGATCATTTTTGGATATCTAAACATGCTTGCTGAATTGAGATTTTTTCAGAAGGTAAAGGTTGGTTTCCTTCTTGTTAGGCACACTCATGACCATATTGATTAGATGTTTAGTTGTTTTTCAATCACATTGAGGATGAATTATGTTGGGAGCTTGCCATCATTAATTGATTGTATTGAGAAATCATACATTCTAGATCCTATTTTTCATGTGTTGGAAGAAACTATTGACATGTGAAGGTTTATTCTGGGATCGCATCATGAGGAGAAATGCATTGAAAAACTTAACGCCGTTAGCTTCCGATGCCAATTTCCTATCAAAAAAATTGATAGGAAAACACTAATATGGGGTAAGAAGTATTCAACTACTGCAGAATCAGCGTCGTCATCAGGTTTGGAATTTTTTAAGTTCATTCCAGATCATCCAATATTTGTGTCAAATTTATTGTTATTACAATCAGTTGCTGAAGTTCATAATGCACGTAGGCAAAAGAGATATATAATTTATTCTGATTGCTTGGAAGAAATTAAAAATTAGATATACATATGGGAACTTTGATATTGCTGATTCAGTTTGGTGGGAGTCTTTTTTTAATAATCAAAGTGATACCATTTCAAGAACAACAAATGAAGATATACCTTTGAAAACTCCATTTATTTGGCCACAAAATGTGTCAAATGAACATGAGGAAAGAAACATTGTTGCAAAACAACAATCTCAAGGTATTATTAATTCTTCATAGGTAGAGGAAAGAGAAATATATATTGGTTCTAGAAGATCTCATGCACAACGTGAAGCCATGGAAGATTTACAGGGGTTCAATACATGATATTAAGGAGGGTTGCATGATTGAAGTGCTAAGCAGATGGAGATGCCAATGGCTATCCATTCTGGGTTGCTAAGGTTATAAAGGTCATTACAAAAAATGAAGATGTTGCAAGTGCTGAAGTACACTGGTATGCCACAAATACACACCCATTCAATGGTGTGTACAAGGTAGAGATGGTATTTGATAAAAAAATTGGCGGAAAGAGAAAAATAAATGGTAAAAATATAAATCGTCACCGCACAAACCTCTTAAAATTGGAGGATGTTGACATAATTGTTTATGACTTCAATTGAACAAAGAGAGGGACTCTTCGCTTCAGGACGATAGAGATTCTGAAGAGGTTGTTACCAGAAGAAATAATGTTGAGATGGGAGTATGCTAAATCCAGTCATAGAACTAGAAGAATTTTGAAACCTGAAATTGTGGGCATGCATGTGGACTCAGATGGGGCATTAGTTGATGAAAGAGAAGAATATTGAACATCTTCATCTGCATCTAGTCATTCATTTGAAGATGTGAATTCTGATGATGTGCAAGAAGATATGAGTGATTTTGATTAATTGTCTAAGACAATTTATATAATTGATGTTTGCATCGTATCTTGAAATAAAATTTTTGATTTGCATATGATGTTAAACGAAGTTATGAGTCATTTTTATGTTTGTTGGATTATATCTTTTAATTATGATGAATTTTATTGTTTAGAATATCCACAATGCAATAATAACTTAGAGATATAATTTATGTTTCATTCAATCTACAAGTATTGATATTTTGATTAATTTAGTCATGTAATTTGTTCATAATGTCTTGGTTTAAATGTGTTGAAAACTTAGAATTTTTTAATTCTATGGTTGAAAAATTTCCCATTTTTTATTATCTTTAAGGTTATGGTTGAAAACAATTAGAATTTTAACGATATTTAGTGTCATGTTATTATATGTTTAACGACGTGGATTAAAACTGATGGAATTTTAATGTGTGTTGGATCCCATTATTTTATCTTTATCGTCATTACTAAAAAATGTTGAATTTTGTTTTTTTTGCTGTAGGTCCTTCTATTCCAATTAAAAGAAAAGTTACATAATGTACATATAGTGGTGCAGTTGCCCGAGCTAAATCCGAGCCTAACCAAGCCTCGGTCCGTGGGTCCACAAATCGAGCCTCGGGCCCAAACCACCTTTCCACGTTACCACCGCGGTCCTACCAAACAACAAGACGATCAATCCCCGAAGATCTAATGGTCCAAGTCATATTTCGGGTGTGTAACAAGCTCACACATTAACAACAAAAACGAACCCGAAAATATAATAGAACTACTTTAGAAACCATTTCGGGTTCGAATGGGAAGATAACCTTTGGGCAGTTTAGCCACCCGAAATTCACCAGATGCATGCGATCTCAAAAGGCCTCTCCAACATGCACGGAACTTAACTGCGCCTTCGAACCTGAAGCTTTATAGAGTCAATTCTTAATTGCATTTCGGGTCCAATTGGAAGGTTAACCAACGAGTAGTTTTCCATGCGAAATACATTGAATTTTCGTGATTACGCTGACATGCCCACTCTTTAATGAAGTTCTCGGCACCAAACATTAAAAGGCTACAGTTAATGTTTTTCTTATACTTTTGAAGACTTGTTCTATAATTATTTTCCCACCCGAGAAATATATCTGTAGATTTTCGTGTCCAAATTCCTGCCCGATAACTAGAGTAAACCCCTACTTTCGCTCTTGACCTCCTGCTCATACTTTTTCCTCATGTCGACTAAAAGTCCTCTATACATGAAGAACACCCTACTTAAACATCATCTTGCTTATTTCCTCTGTTCTGGCAGATCTCCCTGCCTAATGTTGCCTGTTTGTGGCACTCATCCCTCAATCGACCTTGAGGAGTCTCTGACCATTCATATATTTTATTGCTTTTGGCACATAGAATGCCTTCATTAGCCATAATATCCGCTAACCTGTTGACTGTTCTTTGCACATGAGTGAAACTAAGGGTTCTCATGGTGTGTAGGTGGGATTGAATAAGTTGATAGACTTGCAATAATCTCCAGGGTTTCGAAACTTTGTCTGGCATTGAGCCATTGCATATTTTCTTGACTGAGTTGATTATCAGTTCAGAATTAGCTTAAATTATGGTATTATGTAAGTTTGAGTCCTTTAAGATTCCTAGGTATTGCTCCAGGGCCATGAGCTTTGCCATATTATTAGTAGCTTTACCTAGATGACTGTGAAAGATGGCTTTTATTAAACCCTTGTCATCTCTTATTACTCTTCCATAGCCAACAATGCCAGGGTTTCTTTTTGAGGCCCCATCTATATTGCACTTCATAAAACCAAGGAGGGGGGGGGGGGGTTGCCAGAGATCCTTATCAGCTGTTATATGACTTACATTCTTGGTTATCCCCTAGGGGAAGAGCCCCTGGAGGCTCAATTGTAGAAGAATCTGCCTGTCCTGTTCATGAGGTTGGTTCTCAGGGGGGGGTTTTATAAGGCTTCCTACAGTCTCTTTGAGCTGTCCTATGATCTGATCCATAATGCTCTGGGCAGAACCAATCTTGTTCTTGAATATTCTATTGTTGTGTTCTTTCCAGACATCCCAAATTAGAAAGCTAGGAACCAGTTCCCAGGCTTTGTTGATCATTTCATTTGTAGAAAAATTTCTTCTCCAATTCCTCAATGTGTTGTTGATGCTACCAATGTCCTTGTCAGAATGTCTAAAGATTGAAGCCACCCAATTCCACAAGGTGCAGGTGAATGGGCACAGGTTGAGAAGGTGTTCCATAGTTTCTTCTTGTAATTTGCAAAGCTAGCATCTTGATGGACCAATTACGCCTCTCTTCCACAAGTTTTCCCAAGTTAGAATATTTTTATGTTGCACCAACCACATGAACAGTTTGATTTTCATCCAAATTTGATTCTTCCATAGGTCCTTCCATACCGTATCAGGGTTTGGAAAGTAAAGCCCAAGGGCTATTCACTTGGACTCTTTAAGGTTAAAGTTACCTTCATTTTTTTTGCTCCATCTCAGTTGGTATAAAGATGTTGAAATCATAATCTTTCTTTGTTCCAAGATAACTGTGAGAGCTTCTGCCTGGGCCTTCAATGGAGAGTCCTCACTGTAAATCAAATTCTTCCATACTCTCCATTTTCCTTCAGTTCTATCCTGCTCCCAGAAGTCATTTACCCTGTGTAACCCTTTGTCATCGATATCCTTCTTAAGATTGTCAAAATCTTCTCTCAGTAGTTTTGGTTCCTGTTGCCAATTATCTTCCCAAAACTAAGCAAGGTTTCCATCTCTAATTTCCTAGAAACTATGTTTTTGAACAATAGCTCTATTCTCCCAAGCTTTGTTCCAGATGTGGGAGCCTTTGATTGTTCCAGACATTCTGATGTGCTCCCTTTCTTGCCAATTGTTTTCATATTTCTGTTTCCAAACCTTGGCTCAAGGGGCATCTGATTCCTTTAGCCATCTCCACCATAGTTTTGCCCCCAAAACTTTGTTTAGGATTTTAGGGTCATAAAGTCCCAACCTCCATGTGTCTTAGGTTTACAGATCTTTTCCTAGGCTACCAAAGCCCATTTCTTTTTCTCTTCCCCTTTGCCCCAAAGAAAATCTCTTTGAATATTTCTAATGTGTTGCATAACTTCTTTAGGAGCTGGGAGTGATGAAAACATGAAAATAGGAACAATTTGTAGGATGGATTTTGTAAGCACTAGTCTTCCTGCCAAATTCAAAGACCTGTTTCTCCATTTCCGGATTTCGTCCTACAGTCTAATAATAACAGGCTCCCAAACTATCTTGCTTAGAGGTTTGTCTGTTAGAGGAACTCCCAAATATTTGGAGGGCAACATTTCTCTTTGAAACATAGAATTCTGGTGAGGTTTCTCTGTATAGAAATATCAGTATTAAAAAAGAAAATATTTGATTTGGTAAGGCTTACCTCAGTACCTGCAGCCATATCAAAGTCTTTCAAAATTTGTTTGAAAGCAAGAGCTTCTTTGACTGTAGGTGTACCTTGTAGCATGGTGTCGTCCACAAAATTTTGATGAGTCAAAGCATCCCCATTCAGGGTGAGTTTGAGCCCCTAAATTTTGCCTTCTACTTTGGTAGCTTTGATCGCATTTCCTAGCCCTTCCATCATGAGAATAAAGAGGAAGGGTGAGAGCGGATCTCCTTGTCTAAGACCTCTTGTAAGCTTGAAGGTTTTGGATGGTGAGCCATTCAACAGTATTGAAAAGCTTGAGGTGGTAACAAGGGCCATTACCCATCTTATCCAGTTATGGTCAAAGCCATAAGATTTTAGAACTTCCCTGATGTATGCCCAACTAAGCTTGTCATTAGCCTTTTCAAGATCAAGTTGTATGATCATGTATGTCTACTTATTTCTCTTTAGAGAATGGGTCACTTCGTTAGCTTGAATGATATTGTTTAGAATTTGTCTACCTTCCACATATCCAGTTTCTCCTTAGACACTAGCGTTGGAAGGAGGGGCTTAAGCCTGTTTGCAATTATTTTGGAAATATTTTTATACACCACATTGCATAATGCTATGGGTCTAAATCTATCTGGTGTCATAACATTTTCCTGCTTTGGGATCAAGGATATGAAAGAGATGTTGAGCACCTTCAAAACATTTTTTTTTTTCCTTGAGTCCTCTACCACCTCTAAAATATCTTGCTTGACTATGTTCCAACATGCTTTGAAGAAGTCAACATTGAAACCATCTGGGTCTAGAGCTTTCCCATTTTGCATCTCTTTGATGACTTCGCTAACCTCCTATTCATTCACTGACCTGTTAAGATTATAATTATCTTCTCTTGTCACAAGCCTAGGAATGTGTTTAGTGAAGTCATTGATGAATTGTGTTCTGTCTATGAGGGGCTCCTCTGCTATGCCTTGGAAATGTTGAACCAAAGTAGACTCTATTTCTTTGTGGGTATTGAGTTGTTTTCCTTGTGTATCTTTTAGTTTTAGAATCCTGTTATGAGATTGATGATCCATAGTTGACTTGCGAAAAAACCTTGTATTTCTGTCTCCTTCCTTTAACCATTGAACTCTCGATTTCTGTTTCCAGAAGATTTCCTCTTGCTTACATAAGCCTCCCCAGTCCCGTTGAAGTGAATCATCTTGTTTCTTACCCTCCTCGATGAATCCCTTTGTGATGAGTTCCTGGTTAATTTCCTGTAGCTTCCCCTCAACTACTTTTATGGCTTCGAAGATATTGCCAAACTCATTCTTATTCCAATCTTTAAGCCTAAGTTTGATGTGTTTCAACCTCTGCTACAAAAGGAACATTTTAGTACCCTGAACATTCAAATCTCATGTCCACCATTTTTCAATATATCTATTGAAGTCTGGATGGGTAAGCAAAATGTTTTCAAATCTGAAAGGTCTATTTCTTGGTGTTCCTATAAAGGATGCTTCTAATTGAATGGGCTAGTGGTCCGAGCCTCCAAAAGGGAGAATCATAGCTGACAAGTCAAGGCCTGAGAGGATAAGGTCCTTAGAGATAAATGAATCTATCTAGTTTAGAGGCCACTTGAGCAACCCCTCCCCTTTTATTATTCCAGGTGAACCATTGTAGGTTTCTATATCTACTAGCCTCATGTTGGTAATGAAGTTTTGAAAAGCTATGGAATCCCTGCCTAGAGATTTTATCATATTAAAATCCCCTCCCAGAATCCATGGGATTCCCGTATGTCTTTCTCTTAGCTCCTCCAGAGAGGTTAGAAGCCTGAATTTATCTTCATGATTTTGTGGACCATAGACATTTGTGATCAAATAAACTTCCTTGTCCCCAAAAGGTTGGATGACCACTGATAGGTAGTACCTGGATGCTTCAACATATAGGATTCCAAGTTTCTAAGGGTTCCACAGTGTAAGAATTCCTCCTGCTACATTGTCTGCGTTAAATTCTAGATATTCATACTTAATAAGCCACTTGCTATGTATTTCTCTTATTTTGCCTACAAAACATTTTGTTTCCTGGATAAATACCAAATCTGGTTTTTCTTGCTTCATTCTATTGCTGAGATTGCATTGTTTCCATTTACTTCCTAGAACCCTAATATTCCATGTTGTAAGCTTCATTAAGAAATATTTGTAAATGAGTAACTAGTTAGGCCTTTCATCTTACCTGAGTTGATCATGAGTTTTCCACATTCTATCAGCAGCTCATTTTGTCCTTTTCTTCCTCTTTTCCTTCTTGGGTTCTTGGGAGCTTGTCCCTCTGTTGCCTCCATAGTTTTGACCCCTCCGTTATCCTGACTATCATGATTCCTTTGACCCAAGAACCCTTTGCCTGAGTTCTCCAGAGGAAGATCTGTTGTACTCTGTTAAATTCCTCTTGAGGTAGCGAATCCACTCCTTTGGTAGTTCCTTCCTCTAGGAACTTTTCTAGATCTAGATGCTCCCTTTCCAGTATGTCCTGCAATTCATGCTCCTCTGTTTCCACTTTGCTTGAGGTCATCTCTTGGCCCCTATCAAGTTCCATCGTGCTGGGCTGATCTTCCTTTTGTTGGCTTTTGTCAGATCTAACCTCTATACTTTCATCCTTTTCCTTCACTTCTGGATTGTTCTTCAATACTTGCTTCTCTCTTTCATGCCCCTCTTCTTCTTCTAATATCTTGAACCTATTATGACTAGGCTGCTTTTCCTCATAGATTTTTTTGTGGTTCTTTCTCCCCCCTTTTCCTTTGCCTCCCACTTTAGCAAATCTTTCAGTCTCTTTACCTGAGGTAGCTTTGATACTGCTCTCCATTTTATTTAAAGAGAAGTCTCTGAAGAGGTGCCCGTGTTCATGGCATTTGCGACATCTGAAGGGTATATGCTCGTAATCCACCGCCTGCACCCAAACTTCATCATAAACTTCTAGAATTATTTCATCTGATAAAGCCCGAGAGAGGTCCATTTCCACGCATATTCTGGCAAAGGAGGTATATTTTCCACACAGTGTGGCCTTAGTGATCCAGATTTAAACAGGAACACAATAAATTACAGGGATAACCATAACCATAGAGATGCAGTGGAAATAATACTTCATTTCATTAATGTAAAATACTGAAATATGCTTACAAGCAGCAATGGAAATAAACCAGCTAGGGCGACGGTAACTTATTGCTGAGAAGAGATGTGGTGGCTACATGCCTCTGAACTATGTTACAATGAGGCTTGAAGGCCTATTTATTGTTGAGAAACATGGAAAAACCCTAAACATCCAAAAAACTAACCCTAAAAGATGAAACGCCAAATTGTGGGCCCCGTTTGGGTAAATTGGTACATTAACTTCCCGAGGTCATAACTTTGGCCTACGATCTCCATTTGATGCGTATAATATCTCGTTAGAAAGATCTATCTGAGAGCTACAACTTTGGGAAGAGCAACATTGGTCCATGGACCTATGTTGCTCTCCGTTTTCCCAAAAAACGTCGTTTAGGGCCTCAAAACGGCTCCAGAAGTTCAGGACCCGAAAAACTACTAAAAATAGTAAGACGAATATCCACCTAGATCATTCCTCCCCCCTTAGGAAGCAATGGTCCCCATTGCATTGAGTTCCTCCATGAGATGAGGAAACTTCTGCTGAACTTGGTCCCTAGTAAGCCACTTGCCCTGGTGAAGGAGTTGGCCTGCTTTGACAACTTGATACAGTTGGATATTCCACTGGTGAGTGTGCTTGATTTGTGTGTCCATGGTCCAATCAGTTGCAGCTTGTTCCATGCAATCTGGATTTAACTCTGTGGGTGTGAGATGTTATGCAATGTCGGATGTATCTAGTAATGGTGAAAAGTATGGCCAAAGTGGTCCACATTGAACACTGAGTGCAAGCTAAGGAATGGGGGAATGCTGAGCTCAAATGCATTGTCTCCCACAACCTTGGTAATGGTGTAAGGACCATATCGAAGTGGTCTGAGTTTCCGATAGGCTCTGGTAAGGCGTTCCTTTTGCAAATGCAACCAAACTTTCTCACTCCCCTGAAACTTGTATGGCACCCGATGTTGATCACGTCGATGCTTGTACTTGGCATTTGATTTCTACAGAATGTCATAAAACTGCTGGCGAATATGTTGGATGTGCTCAATGAAGCTGTTTGCCCTATTTGTTTCAGACTAGACATGAGCCGAATTTGCGTGAGTAGTTGCAAATGGCATGACCACATCAATGGGACATAGTGGCTAGAATCCCAAGCCCACCTGAAAAGGGCTGTGGCCAGTCGAGTTGTGGAGAGCCCAGTTGTAGCTGTTTTGAACATAGGGGAGGCTCTCATCCCATGTGCGTGGATGCTTTGAGTTTTACATGAAAAACATGTGTACAATCATCCTGTTGACAACCTCTGTTTTTCCATCAGTTTGAGGATGGAAGGCTATGGACTTAGTGAGTTTAGTGTCCAACATCGACTAGAGACTGGACCAAAATGTACTGAGGAACCTACTGTCCCAATTTGAGATGATAGACCGAGGGATCCCAAAGTGTACCCACACTCGTTCAAAGAAGAGTTTAGCAGTGGCTTCTGCTGTGGTATTCTTCTTGCAGGCCGCCATAATGGCCATCTTTGAGAACCTGTCGACGATCACAAAAACACAGCTGTTTCCATGCTTAGTGGAAGGAAGGCCTGACATGTAATCCATGGAGATGGATTCCCAAGGTCGACTAGGGGTAGGTAGTGGGGTATAGAGGCCTTGCTTCTTGACGGTTGGTTTGGCAATGGCACAGGTAGTGCATGATTTGATGTACCTCCTGACATCCTATCGAAGATTTGGCCAATAGAAATACTTCTGCAGTACTGCCACGTTTTCTCGAACCCAAAATGCCCAGCAACCCGACTATAGTGTGCTTCCCAAATCATCTTAGCACGCTCGCTTGAAGGAACACAAAGGTGACCTAGGTGGCATAACAGGGCATCTTAGAGGTGAAAATTTGGAACATGCTGACCCTCCAGGAGTGTATGGTATGTGTGGCCGAATTTTGGGCCGCTTTTGTAGAGAAGTGGCCAATCAGAGGACTCGTGCCCACAAGAGTTAAGCACAATGGTTAATGCCATGATCGGTGGTCTACTGAGGCAATCTGCATCATTATTGGTGTTGCCCTTCTTATACTCGATATTCAAATGGAGTTGTTGCAGGTATGTAGACCACTTCTGATGGCGATCATTCTGCAATTTCCCTTGGGTCTGTATGAACTGGAGAGGTCGGTGGTCTATGTGGATGACTGTTTCCTTCCCCAAAATGTAATGTTTCCATTGTCGGCAGACCTGCACAATGGAATATGTCTCTTTGTCATAAGTGGATACTTCCGGACCGTGTCTGAAAGTGTCTCACTGTGATATGCCACTGGATGCCCATGTTGAGTAAGGACTGCCCCAATATCATAGTCACAGGCATTTGTCTTGACCTCAAATGGTTGTTGCAAGTCTGGCAATGCGAGCACTGGTGCGGAGCAAATGCGATCTTTCAACTCTATGAATGCCTTCTCTTGAGATTCAGACCAAAATAATTTTGTTTTCGCTCCTCCCTTGGTGACTTGACTCAAGGGCCAAGTGATATGAGAAAATCCCAACATGAACCTGCGGTAGAAGTTGGCAAGACCTAGGAAGATGCGGAGCTTTGTTAGAGTGGTTGGAGAGGGCCAATCCCAAATGACTTGGATCTTGGCTGGATCCACATGCACCCACTATTCATCAATAATGTATCCTAGATACTAAACTTGGGTCATGCCAAAAGTGCATTTCTCCAAATTGGCACGTAACTTGTGTTGCCGCAGTGTTCGGAGAACCTGTCGAATGTGGTGGAGGTGCTCTTCCCAGCTCTGGCTGAAGATCAGGATGTCATACAAGTATACCACTACAAATGAGTTGGTGAATGGCTACAAGATATCATCCATTAGCCTCATGAAGGTTGCAAGAGCATTCGTCAATCCGAAAGGCATAACTAACCATTCGAAAAGGCCCTCCTAGGCTTTGGAGGTAGTTTCCACACATCAGAGGGTTCGATTGGTACCTAGTGATATCCTGACTTCAAATCGATCTTCCTGAAATATTTTCCCCCCTTCAGTTGGTCAAGGAGGTCATCAATCCGTGGGATCGGGTACCTATTATAAACAGTGATCTTGTTCAACACCTGATAGTCAATACAGAGTCTACAAGTCCCATTCTTACTCTGTACCAACATGATCGGGCTCTCATAGGGCAATGAACTCAGACAAATGTGACCTTTCTACAACAGCTCCTAAATTTGCCTCTTGATTTCATCGTTCTCCAGAACGGAACACCAATAGATTGGTCCATTGGGCAGTGACGCACCTGGGGTCATATCAATGGAGTGCTTGACCTGATAGTGCAGAGGAACCCCTATGGGAGAGGTGAAGATATTCTCGTACTCCTACACGACCTTGTCCATCTGTAGTTGTCGTGTGGAGGGGCCATGTCTGCAGGTCATGGCCACCATATTCTTCTTTCCTTGAGGGCATATCATCAGGAAAACAAATTTCCCAGTTTTGGAAATGAGCTTACTACATTCTTTTGCAGTAACCAAAGAGATGGTGATAGGCGCTGCTACCTCCTGTATCTTGTACAACTTATTTCCCAAAGTAATAATAATAGCACGGGGCCTCGATTCATACACAACATGTCACTTCCACAAGTATGGTTTTCCTAATAGTACATCACAAAATTCAAGGGGAGCAATGTCATACAATACCTCATTCGTGAAGGGCTTGATGTTGTATGGCAGGCGACAGTACTGGCTCACGCGAAGATCCCGTCCTTGGTGAAGCCACCCGATGGTGTACGGTTGTGGATGTGTTATGTTCGGTAAGCCCAGCCGCTTCATGACCTCTGCCGAAATGAGGTTCTTTTGGCTCCCACTGTCAACAATGAACTATAGTGGGGATCCCTTTACCCACATCTGGGAGTGTAAGAGATGCTCCTCCACCTCTGGATCTTCGGGTTCCTCCTTCTGGATATTCGTGGTGGCAATGGTGATGTTGGGCTCTACATCGATAATCTGCTTCCCTTTGTCATTCCCCTTGTCAGGTTTTGACTTAGAGTCAGAACATGCATCCGATTCTGAAACCTTTAGCTTAGCCACTAGTGACTGCTTGGCCCGACACTCACTTGTGTTGTGAGTGGAGCTCTTATGGAACTCACACCATTTTCCCGTGTCCTTTTTCAGCTTCGCGACACTGTTCTTTGCTTGCAGCTTTGGCGGGTTGTCTTGGGTCACCCCACCTTGGCTTTGTCCTTTGTTCTGCAGTTTGGGGGCACCTTTCGCTTGCTTTAGATTTGCAGATCCAAAGTCTTGCTTCTTCTGTTTAAACTTTTTCTCGACCTTGATGGCATATCAGTATGCCATGCCAAGTGAGGAGATGTTTAGGAATTCTATTTCTTCTTGGATGTACTTGTGCAAGCAGCCACGGTATTTGAGTATCAAATGTTGCTCCGAATCCTTGATACCCAACTTTGTGTGAAGGGTATGAAAAATATTGGTCCCTTCCCTGCCACAGCGTGGTCCACTTTATGTATTGATCCTCATAGCTTCCGACATGGTAGTACTGTTGCTTGATGGCATCCCATAATGAATTCTAGGTGGGTGTGGCTGAAAATAGTGAGCCAGTATTTTCATCCTTCTGCTCGCAGTAGGTTTCCCACCAGTCCTTGACGCGGGGGGCTGCTTTGAGAAGAGCGAAAACAATATTTTCCCGACTTGAAAATTCATGAACAAAAAAATAACCCTCTAGTAGATTTAACCATTTATCTATGACTTTTGCGTCTATCTGACCCTCGAATATGGGGATTTCAAAATTAAATTGAACCTTAAAGGGTGTGGTATTTCTAGAGTACCTGCTGGAAGCCAATGCATCACCTTTGGGTAGTTGCTGAAGGATTTGGGCAAAGCTGTCCATCATTGCGTTCCTTTGTTGCTTGAGGGCTTCTTCGAGCAAGATTTTGATAGGATCTCCTACCCCCTCGTCTTTCTTCTCATCCACCATGGGAGGCCGTCGGAATTTGCGAGGTTGGTCTTACAAAGGTTCGACCAGTTCAAGCCCTAACTCCTTATATCCCGACCTCATTGGGGACATGCAAAGAAAAACAGAGGAAAAGCAAACCGCTCTGATACCACTGATCCAGATTTAAACAGGAACACAATAAATTACATAGATAACCATAACCATAGAGATGCAGTAGAAATAATACTTCATTTCATTAATGTAAAATATTGAAATATGCTTACAAACAACAATGGAAATAAACCAGCTAGGGCGATGGTAGCTTATCTCTAAGAAGAGATGTGGCATCTACATGCCTCTGAACTATGTTACAATGAGGCTCGAAGGCCTATTTATTGTTGAGAAACATGGGAAAACCCTAAACATCCAAAAACATAACCCTAGAAGATGAAATGCCAAATTGTGGGTCTCATTTGGGTAAATTGGTACATCAACTACCCGGGGTGGTAACTTTGGCATATGATCTTTGTTTGACGCGTACAATATCTGGTTAGAAAGATATATCAGAGAACTACAACTTTGGGAAGAGCAACATCGGTCCATGGACCCATGTTGCTCCCAATTTTCCCAAGAAACGTCGTTTAGGGCCTCAAAACGTCTCCGAAAGTTCAGGACTTGAAAAACTGCTAAAAATAGTAAATTGTGCTACAATTAAGGAAACTGAAAAGCTGAAAGAAACAATGGTGGGGGTCCAAGTGGACTTGGTGGGTTTCCACCAATATCCACTTGGATCACTCAGATATTTTAATGAAATGCCCTAGTTTATTACCTATGGCCTTTAATGATTTTGGCAGCTAGTAATCTAGAGGTAGGGAATAAAGTTTTATCCATAATGACACCGAAGTAAATGTTTCTCGCTCCGGGATGAAGTTCATCACCCAAGGTCGCATATAGAGACCTGCAGCCACATAGAAGTAAGGACCTCCTTCAAACATCATGTCCTTATCCTCTATGTTTGTAAACACAACTGTGAAGAAACCCTTGGATCCAAGGTACATATCTATATCTCCCTTAGGTTTCCAATGGTTTTTTATCCATGCATGTAGGGCCTTCTCCATTGGCCATAACCCCATGAATTTTCATATCACTACATAACTCGCCATGTGCTCCCTGTATGCCTATAGTGTTGGATCAGTTAACACCACTAGGGGTGTGATGGAAGCCCTTGGTTTACAAGGTCCTGCCTGAATTCTAGGGTTAGCTTTTTGACTGTCTACTTCTGTACGTTTCTCTCTTCTGACTTCCTCCTGCATTTCTGCCATCTTTTGTGCTCTGCTGTTTTCCTGTTTTCCTCTTTCTGTACACCCAGTTTCCACTTCCATGAGCTTTTTGAAATGATTAGAGACTACATGACTGTAGGAGGGAGTATAAATCCCCCCTTCTAGCCCCTCCATGGTGCCCAACACCGTAATCCTGCTTCAAACCCTAGTACTGTGCATTTTTCTCCTCACGGTCATTTTTTCTTAACCAAAAAAGAATGTTGAAATTATACATGGGAAAGAAAAATGTTATTCTACCAAAAACATTAGTGTGTTTTTTTCATTTATTTTGCACAAAAAATATTGGTTTTACTGACATTTTTTAATATGTTGAAAATTAACCCTAAAAAAATAAAACATCATTCCAGAATACACACTTTCGTTTTTTGGACTGTTTTTCATGTTTTCTTGGGGTTTTTTTGGCTAAAGTTCCTATTTCAAAGTTTCCGTTGTTAAATGCATTTGATACAATCCCTAGAGATAAGTTGTGGCGTAGAATGGAAGAACTTGAAATTCCTTTGCATTATAGAGTCGTTGTCCATAGACTTTATAAAGAGGTGAAAGTCAAAATTATAACCTCAATGGGTATTTCAGAAATCTTTAGAAGTGACATTGGAGTCAAGCAAGGTTTCTCTCTATCCCCTACTCTTTTTGGTTTATATATTGATAAATTGCAAGAGTGGCTAAATATGCAAGGTGGAGATGGTGTTCGGTTGGGGAGTTTGTGATAAACCTTATTTTATATGCTGATGATCTTATATTGATTTCTAAATTGGCCCATGGATTTCAAATGCACCTATCTGCCCTTGAGAATTTTTGTAGAGTAGTGGGGATGCAAGTTAATACTAGCAAGACCAAAATAATGATTTTCTCTAATAAAAAGAAGCGGAGCGAACATACTTTCTTCTTTGAAGGCAACATTCTTGAAGAAGTAAATGAGTACAAATACCTCAGGATTGATTTCAACAACAAACTTAATTGGGAGGATTGCAGAAAGAAGTGAATTTTAGGAGGGTGGAAAGCATTATATGGCCTTAAAAACATATGTAGAGAGGCAAAGTTATGGGAATGGAAAACGATTAAAGTTGTTTTTGGACTCCCATGTCAAAATGGAAACAAATTGAGAAAATCCAAAAATGATTGATCATGAGCAAGTTTAAAATAAAAAGTTTGGTACCTTATGAGATAATGTTGAGTGAAACAAGCAAAACTCCCATCGAAGCAATTGCTATGGTGCGGTTCATAAGATATCTAAAAATAATTGAGCAAATGGGAGTAGGTAGATGACCTAATGTTATCTTCAATGAAGGCATGAGTGAAAGAAAGAAAACATGGATGAGACAAAACTACACATGGATGCAAAAGTGGAATATCTACCTCAATGCATGTCCCACAAATAGCAAGGAGCTAAAGAATTTTGTTATGGAGAAGTTTTGTAAACGGGTATGGGGAAAAGAATTGGGTAGAAAGAAGAAGTAATACATTGGGGAATTCAAACCTACGTGTGATCTCCAACAAAAGAGTACATTGGAGCTAGCATTCCGTGGAGGGAAAAGGTTCATATTGCTCAGTTAAGAACCAAATCACATCATATTCGATGTGAAACAAGACGGTGGAAATGGCCTAAAGAAACTTGGGAAGAACGGGTGTGTACATTTTGCACATCTCGGGTAGTGGAATAAAAAAACATTTCATTTTGGAATGTGATGTGTTCAAAGACATAAGAGGAAGTTATGAGAATATGTTAGCATCGGTTTATTGGCATTGTCTTTTCAGCGAGGAGATTATTGGAAGGTTGGGCCAACTCATCATCAATTTGAATAAGAAAAGGATTGAATTGCAAAAGGTGAAAAGCAGGAACAGATGGTCCTATAGACTATTTTTAGTCTCTTGGACATTAAAATATCATTTCATTATAGGGTTGAGAAATTTAAGCAACACCCACTCTTCCTTGCACAAGATACATAAGCAACTTCGTATATTTATAAACACGTCGAGAAACAAACTCCTTGTTGGAGACTTTGCAATAGAGCCTCTCTCTGGACCTTGAAATCTCCCAAAACCGAAAATTAACAATTGTTGAGAGTTTAAGTGTGTTAATAAGGGAATCGAGTGTATAAATTCAATTCTGGAAGGTGAAAATTTACGAGGTCAAAACAAATCCATAAGGAAAATACATTTAATATTACTAACCTATTTGCCACCACTTATGTGATTTACACAATGCCACATAATTCCAAAGCAATCATGAGATACATGAAGCAATATTTATGTTAAAGTTATTAAATATTACATGTATATTAGAATATCACACTAATTAGAATATTACACTATTTTAGTTACATTACATTTAAAATATTTTGGTTTAAATATTAAATTTTATATTTAGAATATTTAGTGAGAATATTATATTTAAAACTTTTAGTTTAAATATTTAAATATTATATTTTTTTAGTTTGAATATTATATTTAAAATATTTTGGTTTAAATATCAACCTAGATTCATCTTAATTCTAAATTTATCAAACACCGAAAGGGTTAAAATCTATCAAGGTGCAAACTTCTTTTTAGAGTGCAAAAATTGTGAAACTGTTTGTAGTTCGAGAGATTTGATCCCTCTCAACAATTGATAAACCGAGAGTTAAAATTGATCTAGACTGGTTAATACCATTGCCTAGACGAAATTTAACACAAACATAATAATATTTAAAAAGATGTAAAATAAATCATTCTCCCATTAAAATCCCATTATTTTGAACGACCTCATCGAAAAAACTCCAAAACATAACATTATCAAAGGTTCCTATCCGTACCTAATTAGATGCATTGTAGTTGTAGTTATTATAGTCCCATAACTAATTTAATGAGTTAGCACTAACGACTAGTGTAAGTTATTCTCTAAAATGTACAAATAAATATAATTTTTTTATCATCTTAATGTTAAACAATTACACTCTCCAAAATACATATTAAACATTAATTTTATATATATATATATATATAAATTATATATTATTTTAATAACAATATTAAACATATTATATATATATATATATATATATATATATATATATATATATATATATAATATATATATATATATATTATAATTAAATAAATAGGTTTTTAAACATATTCTTTTTAAATTATTATTTAAAAAAATTATATATATATATATATATATATATATATATATATATATATATATTATATTAAAAATATTATTAAAAATTGATTTTTATATAATTATAAAATGTTGATATAATATTTGCTAATTTAATTTTAATTATTACAATTTGTAATCATATTCAAATTTTAACACCATATTTATTAGGCAATACCTCAAATATCACGAAAATCATCGTAAATATTAATTAATTTTTTTTTTCACTTGCTGGTTCACGGATACCCTGGTCAGTGGATAGCCGCTACGTCCAGGGGTTTAAATATTTGAGTGGACGCCACCCGAAGGGCATCAACACCCCTCGGCCTATTTACTGACCTAACCCCAAGAGCTTTCGGGATTCGACCCTCTAACCTCTCATTGGCAAAGCACTTGATTTGACCGATTGAGCTAACTCTTGGGGCTTCGTAAATATTAATTAATATATATATATATATATATATATATATATATATATATATTATATTTAATTTTTTCCTATAATACCAAACACACCAAAGAGCACATCACACATTAAAAATATAAAATACATTAAATAAATTTAATGTGAACCCCCAATCTACCAATCTACCAGTCCACCTCACCCTCCACCCGAGCTACCAAGCATATGAACGCATTAATGAGAATCTATATGAAACTTGAAAAGCTTGATGCTCATTGCCCACTCCAAAATGAGGTTGGCAAGCCCTCTACCACAATATCAATACGATCAAACACTAAATATAAAGTTAATTACATTACACAAATTCACTATATTATTGAATAAGTTAATGAATAGTGATAGGTTTAATTTCTCTTTTATAGTTCATTTTTTAAATTTAATATGTATTTTTAAATTATATGTTTATTTAAAAAATTTAAATACAAAATGGGTCATAGGTTTGGGGTTATTTATAACTTCGAAGGAGTATAAGTGGATATAAATTTTTGGAGTTTGGGTATTTTATTTAATCATTTAGTAGATATATAGTGATTTCTATATTCAGGCTTTTGTGATCCATAATGAATTAAGCAAAGTCTTTCGGTAGAAATCACATAAGAGAAATTTTTGGCCGATACGTTTCGAACTAACAAGTGTGGTTCATCATCAAGACCAGATGAAGAGGCAGACCATGGCAAAGGCTTAAATAAAGAACAAGTTATATCAGAGTTTGAAAATCACTAAAGCAAATGATATACAAAACATCATAATGATTGAGAAATTGTTAATAATTACAAAAGATTTTATCTAAGGGTTTTAACTCATTGAATGCTAACATTGGCTTGACTGAATTGGATTCAATACTTAGCCTCTTCCTTCTTTCATTTGAGGTTTTATCATTTATTGAAAATCCATAAGGAGGAAGTCAACCTTTTAGAGTCTTAAACCACTTAACCACATTGTCACTTTAAATACCATACCCTAACATCTAGACATGACGATTGGTAACTATTTTGATAACCGTGTTCATATAGTAGCACTAGTGGACATATTTAAAGCACATGAGGCAATGATGAGACCTACCATTATTTTCCACATGCCATATTCCTGCTTGTAGCACCTCCAAAAATCATTGCAAATAGTGGAAATGGAGTGAAATGGATATTTATGTTAGAAATGTTGAGCTTAGTAGACAATAGAATTAGCGGGTTTTGGATTATTTGGTTTCTTGGTTAGGGGTTCATTTGCACTTCTCTAACACAATGATTACCTGGCTAGTTTTCTATTTTGAATGGATTAGCAAGGTTGTTTTTATTCTGTTTGAGGACAACTGGTGTTCATGGCTTTTGTTCATTTGGTTTTAATGGATGTTGGTACCTTTTTTGCTTTGTTTTTTCAAGTTTGATTCTATTTACATTTGCTCCTTATCTACTTTGCGTATTGGATTCTCTGTTTTGGCTTTTGATTATTTCAGTGGCCTGAATACGGGTGATTACTAGTCTATATGTGAGGGATTACTCTATGGCTATGAAGGGTAGTGGACTTGTATATTTTACAAGGATACCCTATCTTGGTAAAAGCATCTATTCTCTTTCTAATGTTTGGTCTCACCCCCTATAAAAGATGGAGTACATTGAGCTTAGGGAAACTCTCTCTTAAGTGGTATTCTTTAGCTTTGGAGGAAATAGATGGAAAACTAGAGGCTTAGTAGATGACAACTATCTCCCGTGAGGAAGTAATCATGGGAGTTTTATTGACTCAAACCAAAATAATTTTGACCTTGGAGGTTGATTTGGCTTCTTTCAACCAGATAGTCATATCCATGGCTAGGAATTATTATGATACACTTAGTATTTTAGCCCCCTCTATTGTTATGGCGAGTACTCAACAAGTTACAATGAGTAGTCAACTATGCTGCCTATTGAGAATAATTGGGATAGAAATAATAGGAAAGTGTAAAGGATGAAACTTGTCATAAAGTCTATCTCAATTTTTGAATATGCATTTCAATTTTTTTTTATGTCATCAAAAACTATGCTTCATAATTTTTTTGGTAAGTTTTGTTTCTATTCCATTATGTTATGATATAATATATAACAATACATATATATTTTCTAGAAGAAATTGACAAATATGTAGGAGCCATAGTATCCCTATATAATTTAAGTAGAAAAGAGAGATGGCCGCCATAAGATATATAACCTATAAAGCAAGAAAAGCATTGGGTGCTTGCCCATAGGGAAACTAGGCCTAAAACTAAGAGTTTAATATCAAATTGGACTTTTCCAACCTATCATATAGGAAACCATGGTGATATTACCAGTAGTATAAGATAATAACTAAGACAATATCTAAAACTGAAACATTGAAGGTACTAAACAACATAATGAAACCCTGGGAACTAAATAGATTCAAAGAATACATGGGCTAAGTGGAGGGAGTTATGGAAACCCCTACAACATTTTACTTTGAGGTCCCAATAGTAACAGAAGCTAGAAATCCGCCATATGTTTTTGTAATCCAAGTGAAAATTGTGACCAACAAGAACAATTGATTTTCTAGCTAACTAAGTTATTGGTGCACATTGAGGCGTTTCAATTCATTGGCTTAGCTTGTCCTTAGCCATGAATGTCTACATGTGCTAGTAAAGCTCAAGGGTGCTCTAGAATTTTGTATCCCTCATTCTGCTTGTGCTAGGATTTCTAACTAGATGTTGAACCATGTTTTTCCATCTCCTCACTAGATAATTATTTCCTGTTTGATATCATGCAGATAGAGACATGAAAAAACAAGAATTACATCTATTTTTGCTAGCTTTGCTCTAGTGGAGCATAGTAAAATTTCCCCTTCCACTTTGCTCAAGAAGCCATGTAAGCATGCAACTGAAAAATCAAAGAAATAGTGAGATAGAGAAGAAGGACACTAGATGCAGGAGGAAATAACATACCCATGTTCATTAGAATGATGGAACATAACCATATTCCCTTGCGACTAGGGGATAAATGGATATTTCCTATTTGAGATGAATTAATGGCACAATAAAGTACCATTATAGCCGCAAAGTCCCAAGCAACTAGCCAACAAACTCCAATTTGTATGCAAAGGAAGCCCACTAACTCCTCTTCCATCATGATGAGACATGCTATGATAATTCATACGTGGAGGGGAACCCATTTGCAATTGTGTGTAACAACGAGCCTCCCATAAATTTTTGTTGCATGTCATTTTTCTTGTTGGTGTGATGCTCACCCATTCCAAAGTCTTCTAAGCTTCATATTTTATGTACTCTCTAGTGAAATTTATTTTATAGTATTTTTATAATATAAATCCATCAATTTTAATTAAAATAAATAAACATAAAATTTCATTTTTTTAAAAGAAACACGTAGAGATTTGTATTATTAAAAAAATTTGGATTGCAAGGGCAAAACCTTTACATGTTCCAATATTCCTTGTATGTTTGAGATTGAGCATGAAGGATCAATATAAATCCTTAAGCGAGTTCCTTGTGACACAAAAATTTTAGTCCCTTTCCAACTTTTTTTTTTTCCAAAAAACTGCCAATATCTAGACACGTTTACATTCCATTTTTCACAATTCTTGTTTTGATTTAGTCTGAATTCTTATTTTCCTTGGTGAAATACTTTTTCCTTTCTTCCTAAATTGAGTCCAACCCGTGTTTTCTACAAATTTCGATAGGCCATTCATTAGCAAGTGCATATTGTTGTTCTTTAAGTCTTCCTTTTTTTCCCGATTTGCCCAAGAAGTTTCCTTTCTAGCATTATTCCTTATGGTTTCCAGAGGGGATTTGTTTTCCACGGGGGTTTGCTTATTTTCCACTTTCTCTGAGTGTAAAGAATCCTCACTGGTATGCATCTTTTCTTAATTGATTTTTTTTCCTCTAATTCATTTTGTTTGGCATTATTAACTTACGGTTTATCTTTTGGTTTTTTCTTATCTTGAGACTTTTCCTCTTTGTATACCGTACAATGATCACCCTAAACTCCATAATTGTTTTGATATTTGTTGCTTTGATGCTTGAGGAATTTTTTAATTACAAGCCCTAATCCATAACACTCTCTACACTGGATGAAACATTTTCGTAGTCGAGCTTTTGGACATGTTGACCACTCCGTGTCAACGACCCCCTAACAGTACACCCCATTTTTTGCAAAAGGGATATCGCCTGATCGATGTGTCTGTGCCATCCAGTTATCATCATCAACCTGATCATCATGTTATAATGTAAACCTATTCTGCATGTATATGATGTAAATAATCTCAACAAAACTGTGTCATGTATGTAACAACCTAGGTAAACCTACCTTTCTAGTGACAATATCCATTCTGGGAGGTTTTTTCTCTCACTGATCCATTCTCGGATGGTTGGTAGAGTTTTCCTCTCCAATCTTACTCCAAAGAAGGAATGGATTTTGTCACTAGGATCTTAGGTGAGTCCTAGTGTTCTAGATTGAGTTTATGTAAAATTAATTTGGGAATAATCCTAACTATTTGTTTAGATTATTTTATTATAGATTACTTGGTCTGTTGGATTATATTTGTGTCGTAGAAGTGAGTAATCTGTTAGGGTCTAGTATAAATGGGTTTTCCCCCTAATGATGTAAAAATATGAAAATCATGATGTAAGTGTCTTGAGGGTTGGAAAAGTAATTTATCCCCTCACAGGTTAATTAATTAAATATTCTTGCCAAAAATTAATTAAAATCCTAATCTAGAAATTTAATTAATTCTAGGTCCTAGGTAAATTTAAATTCTCCAAAGGAAAAATTCACCAGTTCAAAAATAAATAAATTTTAAAAGGTCTCAGGACTAAGGTAAATTAATTATTTTGATAAATTTTAAACCTTTGATCCCTGGGGTTAAGTCAAAGTCAAAATTTTGGGGAAATTAACTCAAAATTTTAATTTTTGAGTTAATTAAAATGCATCTAAATGAAAATTTTGATTTTCCTCAAAAACAAAATAGTTCGACGGATGAGATTAAAAGAAATTTTGATCTTCATCAATGGTTGAGATTACTTTGACAAGGATCACTTGAACTAGCCGTTGAAGGATTTATCTTTAAATAGGATGTCATTTGTCAGCCGATCTATTCGATCTCTAAGTTGTCTGCTTAGCAAGAAGCTCTTGTGTAATATTTTTTCTGGATAATAAAGGAAGACTTTGGGGTTAATTTCTGCTAGTGTTACTCTTCATGGGAATACTGTAAGATGTTTTATTTTCATGCATAATTTTTTCTAAAGCCATTGATGATAAATTCTAAAGAGTGATTTGAGTACGTATATCTTTCTTAGTCGTTCGGGTTTGAATAATAATCTAAATTTTGAATGTAATAGTAGGTATCTCTATTTGTCTAAGTTTTATTATTATTTTCTCGCTCTATTTTTAATGGCTGGATCGAGTTTTGCAGGGAAATATTGATTTACATCATCGGACGTTAGGGGAAGTTTTCAGTTGGACCAGCCAATTCCCAATCCGTATTTTCTGAAGAGCCCAGCTAAATTAATATTGGGCTTATCATAAGATTTTTGGTTTTATTGATGCATGAGGGTTTCGAGTTAGCACCTCCTTTAATTTTTTGTTTGTTTGTTTGTTTGTTTAAGTGCAACATAATGATAGATTTGGCTACTTAGAGCCTTCAGTTTGTAAATATTTTATTTTTATGACGTGGGTTTTTTTTTTGAGTTTTTAATTTCATCATTGTATTGTTTGGGTGTTTTCTTGTTGCCATGCAGCTATAGATCTGAAGGATATTTTTTATAAGGTAGATCTAGGCCCTGGAGGGTAAGATCTGGCCTTAAAATTATTTTGCAAGGGCATTATTCAAATTTTTTTTTTTATAGTTTGAGGGGTTTAAAATTTTAAATCTGCATATTTTTTAGGACAAATATGAAACATAAGAATATATCATTTTAATCAAAATTTCTGGGAATTTTTTTAAGGTTTTCTAGCTACCATTTTCTGATGCAATTTGTCACCTCTCTCTGCAAAATTTTTGACTTATTTTCCTTTGCGTTTTCCTTTGTTGCATGTGTTTTTATTTTTCTTTCTTCCTCCTGCAACCTTCTTTTCTCTTGCTGCTTTTTTCTTCCTTCATTTCCAGTTTCTAACCCCTGAGTTTTTTCATATTTTTTTTCCAAGCTATTCCCTCTCATCCAAAACTCTTCTCTACTGTATTTTTCCCATTTTTCGCCACTCCCTAAACCCTCTTGTCACTGCTAGTACTTATTTCTTCATCATCACTACTTTCTTATCCCTTCAAAATGATGCATAACTTTCTCACATCCCTCATCCTCATCTCTCTTGCATGTTGCCTGAGTTCCCTTAGCCCTCACTGCCATCGCTCCATTCTTTCTCTCCTCCGCGTGCTCTTTCTGTTGCCTCACCTCCGTATCCATCTTCCCTACAACATACCCACACCCTCAAACCTTTCCTTCATCTTATGACTTCCCTCGAGCTCCCTCAGTCCTGCAATCATTGCACCCTCGCTGCCATCCTCCATCTATCCACAAGCTCCATCGCTCCTTAACTCCATCCCTACTCTGTTCCCATCCGTGGCTCTAAACGCTGCTTCTGACGTCAAGCCTTTCTAAACCTACACATACAACACAAAACATCTATTTTTTTGTTTCATTTTGTATGTATGTTAGGTTAGGTTTTTGGCTTTAGATTAAATCAATGTATTTGTTTTACTTTTTTTTTTTCGATTTTTATTTTTTATTTTTTTTGTTTTACATTTTTTATTTTAGCTTAGGATTTTGATTTGTGTTTTGATTTTTTTTTTTGTTATTTTGATTTTAGAAAATTCAAAAACATTTAAAAAGAATTAAAAAATTAAAAAATTGTTTGGTGACTTTAGAATTGTGAATGAAATAAATCAAAAGGAGAATTTGAACTTTCACATTTAAAAAATTAATTTTTTATGTGGCCTACGACCGATTAAAAATTCAAATTTAATTAAGGTCTTTTGAGTTTTATCTTTGGTCACATTAAAATTTTTAATTTCCACATAAAATTTGCTTCATAAGCTTAAGCACATTAAAAATTTCCTAAGGAATAATTAAATTCTTAATCCAAAGTTCCTTCTTGGTTCCCTTTTTGTGTTAAAGATAAAATTTAAAAGGAAAACAATAATTTTTTCTAGATCTGGGTCATTAAAGAAAAGTCATTTAAATTCTAGGATTGTGAATTGCTTAGCATTTGAATTTCATGGTTCTTCATGGTATTTAGATCTTTCATAATTTAATTGTTGTACTATTTTGCATGTTAAGATCGTTGTTTCTTCTGAATATCTTGATTGTGTTTCTTCCAGTAGGTTCGTGGTTAATTGAACATCCAAAGCACTGGTCTAAAAATCATTTCTATCTTGTAGTTGTGTCTTATTCATCTCAGTTAATCAGAACTTGTCTCATTTACATCAAGCTATTCAGGCTTAAGTCTCCTAGAGCTTGTGTTCCATAGGTTTCCTTCATTCATTTACCCCTAGGGACTACCCCCCTTGACTTGTCTAGGAGAGAGTCTAAACAGAGTGACTAAGGATTAGAGTGACAACCTTTACTTTGAGCGTTGTCACAGTGCCTGAACACTTTGTGCGACAACATTTTTGGTGCCATTGTTGGGGACCAATTTATTGGACCTTGGCTTTGTGACATTCATCTTAATCATCTTATCTTCTCAATTTTTCATCATTTTTTATCCCATCAATGCCACACTTTTTGGCGTGATTATGTTTCTTCATCTTTTCATCACCTTATCTTTTTCCGCTCACTAATCCTTTCACCTTCTCTATCTGCACCTTTAGCACCTGGACATTTCAGTTAGTTTCTTGTTTGGGTGGCGACTCCACTTATTCATCCATTATTTCTCAGACTGGATGCCCTCCTTGATATCCAAATGCTTCTGCTCGACTAAGATTTTGGTTTTTACCTTTTGGATCTTGGAGCTAGATTCATGTTCAAGTGGCGACTCCACTTCTTTCATTTTTTTCAAGAATTTCTGCTAGAAGCTCACTTCTTGTGGATCTATTGATTTTCTTGAGAAAGGATCTCTCTCTCTGGCATCCATTTGGCCACTCCTTTTCCCTTTGAGAAAGACATCATGGACTTGTTCACCCTTTGTAGCTTTGCTAACATTCAAGGTTATCCAAATGACCTTCCTAACAATGGCCTTGAAAAGTTGCCTTATTTCCAAGGCAATAATGCGATTAGTGCTATGGTTCATCTAAAAGCTTTTAGCTCTTGGTTTGGTAAATATGCTAGAGGTGCTCACTATAATCATGAAGATGTGAAAATGAGCCTTTTTGTTCTTTCCTTAGAGGAAGATGCTCTGGATTGGTTTACAGAAAAGCCTGATAATTTGTTTAATTCATTGCAATCGATTATTAATGCCTTTACGGACAAGTATGGAGACAAAAGAGAAGAAAGACATCTGGTTAAATCTATCAACATCATATAGAAGAAAGAATATGAAACGTAGAGGAATTTAATAAGAGGTTTAAGGGTATTATTATAGAATTACCTCAAGATTATCGACCTCCTTCTAGGTCTCTTTTAGATTTTTATGTTGAGCCTTTCATGTTGATACTTCTTATGAGTTGAGGCGAGCTAAAACTAATGATTAAGGCTTCCCAAGTTTTAGTTGAGGAAATTGAAAAGGTTAAGAAAGCCTCTGGGAAGATTGAAATTTCAGGTTTTGATGAGGGTCCAAGTAAATCGAAAGAATCCAATGAATCTGATGATGACCCTATGCAGATATTGATGGAGAAACTTGAAAGCATGGAACTTAATCAAACAAAGTTGATATCTAATCATGCTAAGGAAATGAGTATCATGCAAGCTAGGTTGGTCCAAATGGAAAGATCTCAAGCACAACGTTTCCAACCTAGAAATAATAATAATCTAAATAATAATGTCTGGCAAAAGAAATACCTATCTAATGAGCAGAGACCAACAAATCCACTTGAGTTTTCCAATCTTGTGGATGAGGCTCCGCCTTATTGTATGGCTTGTAATGCTCTTCATGAAGAAGCTACTTGCAATGTTGTTAAAATAATCATAGATAGTAGAATGGAAAGGGCGATAAATCAATTCAATGTTGTTGGTAAGGAATATCATTTGTCTATAGAAGATCATGAACATGCCTAGATGATTAAGGACATACAACTCAATTATACACAAATGATTTAGAACATGGAAGTTAAGCAGATCAATCTTCAAAATAGGATAGAGGCCATGGAAGCAGGTCATGATGAAGAGACGACTTCCATGCAAATTATTTACTTGTCATGAGAGAAAAACATGCTAAGGAAATGGAAACCATGAAAGCTAATCATGATAGAGAAATGAGCTCTATTCAAAATTACTTGATGACCATAAAAGAAGATAATGAAAAAATAATAAAAGATATGGAAGCTGGTAAGATATGTCTTTAGAATAAGATATTGACCATGGAGGAAAACCATGCCAAGGAATTTAGTTCTATGAAGATTGAACACTCTAACCAGATGGATGCCATAAAATTTGAAAAAATCACTCTTCAAAATAAGATATCGGTATAGGAATTTCAACATGGGTCAGAGGATGAAAGAAATAAGGAAACACCAATAGATCAAAAGCCTCCCTATCTGCTGTAGCAAGCTCCATCTTCTTATGAGCAGGTCATTTGTTCCATTGAAAAGTGGCTAATTGAAGGTGACCTGGATAAAATGGAAATTGATAAGAATCGGGTCGATTCTTGCATGGTTGATCCATCAGGCATAACAAATCAGGATCATGAAAATAAGTAAGCACAGGTCACAGAGGTCTTGAACATTCCAAATTTCCCATATGAGTGTTTTTCAGATCAAGAAGGAAGTTGTGCACTGACCACATCATCATCGACAACAAATCCTAACAAAAGAAAACGTACAAAGAGAAAGAGAAGAAGGAAGAGGTTTGATATATCTGATGGCCGAAGACAACTCAGTTTTCGGATAAGACAAATTCCTACAATATGCAGGCTCGGGCATGGCACATCCAAAAAACAACCCACAAATTTTCCAAAAAGCAGACAAATTCTCAGTATGCACTATATTGAATGCATATGATGCCATGTGTCATCCTTTGTATTGTATTCCTAACCCTACACCCTTTTATTTTAATATTTTATTTTATAGGTAGATTTATGTTTTTCATGTTATTAGGATAGTTAATAAATGAAGATCTTATATCTTTCCCGTGCTTAATGTTATATGATGATTTTTGGATGGACAATACTTATGTTATCTTGTGTGTTGCATGCATGCAGATTCTGTATTCTCACATTCCTTCTGTGTAGCAATATGTCCCGAAGTAGAGCCAAATGTTGACCACTCTGTGTCAACGACCCCATAGCATTACACCCCCTCTTTTGCAAAAGGGATATCGCCTAATCGATGTGTCATGCTAATCATCATGTTATAATGTAAACCCATTATGCATGTATATGATGTAAATAATATCAGTAGAACCATGTCATGTATGTAACAACCTAGGTAAACCTACCTTTCTAGTGATGATCTCCATTTTGGGATGTCTTTTGTCTCACTGATCCTTTCTCAGATGGTCGGCAGAGTTTTCCCCTCCAGTCTTACCCCAAAGATGGAATGGATTTTGTCGCTAGGATCTTAGGCGAGTTCTAGTGTTCTAGATCGAGTCTATGTAAAAGTAATTTTGGAATAATCCTAAATATTTGGTTATATTATTTTATTACATATTACTTGGTCTACTGGATTATATTTCTATCACAGAAGTGGGTAATTTGTGAGGGTCTATTACAAATGGTTTTTCCCCCTTACAATGTAAAAATAGGAAAATCATGATGTAAAGTGTCTTGAGGGTTGGAAAAATAATTTATCCCCTCATAGGTTAATTAATTAAATTTTCTGGAAAAAAATTAATTAAAATCCCAAGCCAAAAATTTAATTAGTTCTAGGTCCTAGGTAAATTTAAATTCTCCAAAGGCAAAATTCGTTGGTCCTAAAAAATTAAATTTTAAAAGGTCCCGAGACTAAGGTAAATTAATTATTTTGATAAATTTTAAACCTTTGATCCCTCGGGGTTAAGTCAAAGTCAAAATTTGGGGAAATTAACTCAAAAATTTATTTTTTTGAGTTAATTAAAATCCATTTAAATGAAAAATTCGATTTTCCTCAAAAAAAAAAATATTTCGACGGATGAGATTAAACTAAATTTTGATCTTCATCAATGATCGAGATTAATTTGATAAGGATCACTCAAACTAGCCATTGGATGATTTATCATTAAATAGGAGGTCATTTGTCAGTTGATCTATCTGATCTCTGAGTCATCTGCTTAGCAAGAAGCTCTTGTGTAATTTTTTTTTCTGGATAATAAAGAAAGACTTTGGGGTTGATTTCTGTTAGTGTTACTCTTCATGGGAATACTGTAAAATGTTTTATTTTCGTGCATAATTTTTTCTAAAGTCATTGATGATAACTTCTGAAGAGTGATTTGAGTACAGGTATCTTGCTTAGTCGTTAGGGTTTGAATAATAATCTAAATTTTGAACGTAATAGTAGGTATCTCTATTTGTCTAAGTTTTGTTATTATTTTCTTGCTCTATTTTTAATGGCCGGATCGAGTTTTGCATGGAAATATTGATTTAGATCATCAAGCATTAGGGGAAGTTTTCAGTTGGAATAACCAACTCCTGATCCGTATTTTCTGAATAGCTGAGCTAAATTAATCTTGGGCTTATCATAAGATTTTTTATTTTATTAATACATGAGGGTTTCAAGTTAGCACCTCCTTTATTTTATTTTTATTTTTATTTTTTTTTAATTTATGTGCAACATAGTAATGGATCTGGCTACTTAGAGCCTTTAGTTTGTAAATATTATATTTTTTTGATGTGGGTTTTTCTAGGTTTTTAATTTCATCATTGTATATATCGTTTGGGTGTTTTCTTGTTTTCGTGCAGCTACTGATCTGAAGGGAAATTTTTATAAGCTAGATCTAGGCCCTCGAGGGTAAGATCCGGCCTTAAAATCATTTTGCAAGGGCATTATTCAATTTTATTTATTTTATTTTATTTATTATTTATTTTTTACAGTTCGAGGTTTTTAAAATTTAAATCTGCGGATTTTTTAGGACAAATCTAAAACAGAAGAATATATCATTTTAATCAAAATTTCTGGGAATTTTTTTAAGGTTTTATGGCTACCATTTTCTGTTGTGATTTGTCACCTCTCTCTACAAAATTTTTGATTTATTTTCCTCTGTGTTTTCCTTTGCTGCCTGTGTTTTTATTTTTTTCTTCCTTCTGCAACCTTCTTTTCTCTTGCTTCGTTTTTCTTCCTTCATTTTCTAGTTTCTAACCCCTGAGTTTTTCGCAGCTTTTTTCCAAGCTCTTCCCTCTCATCCACAACTCCTCTCTACCACATTTTTCCCATTTGCTGCCACTCCATAAACCCTCTTGTCGCTGAAAATACCTCTTCCTTCATCATCATTGCCATCACATCCCTTCAAAACACTGCATAAAATTCCACACATCCCTTATCCTCTTCTCTCCTGCGTGTTTCCCAAGATCCCTTATCCCTCACTATCATCGTTCTCCGCATGCTCTTTCCAATGCCTCACCTCTGCGTCCCTCTTCTCTGTAGCATGCTCATGCCCTCAAACCTTTCCCCATCTTCTGCCTTCCCTTGAGCTCCCTCAGTCCCGTAATCATTGCACCCTTGTTGCCATCCTCCATCTGTCTTCAAGCTCCATCACTCCTCAACTCCATCCTTGCTCGCTGCCTATCCGTGGCTCCAAACACTGCTTCCGCTATCGAGCCCTTCTAAAACTGCACATATGACTCAAAACATCCGATTTTTTTTTTATTATTATTTCATTTTGTATGTATGTTAGGTTAGGTTTTTGGCTTTAGATCAAATTAATGTATTTGTTTTACTTTTTTCAATTTGTTTAATTTTATTTTTTTTGTTTTACAATTTTTTATCTTAAGTCAGGTTTTTGATTTGTGTTTATATTTTTTTTGTTATTTTGATTTTAAAAAATTCAAAAACATTTAAAAATCATTAAAAAATCTAAAGAATTAAAGAATTAAAAAATTGTTTAGTGACTTTAGAATTGTGAATGAAATAAATAAAAAGGACAATTTGAACTTTCACATTTAAAAAATTAAATTCTTAATGTGGCCTATGACCCATTAAAAATTTAAATTTAATTAATGTCTTTTGATCTTTATCTTTGGTCGCATTAAAAAATTTAATTGCCACATTAAATTTGCTTCATAACCTTAAGCACATTAAAAATTGCTTAAGGAATAATTAAACTGTTAATCCAAAGTTCCTTCTTGGTGTCCTTTTTGTGTTAAAGGTAAAATTTAAAAGGAATATTGTGTGGTATCGATATTTTAATTTCTTTATAGTCAAACATGCTTAATAATATTTTAAATCACCTCTAAAGATCGACTATAGGAGAACGATAATTTTTTCTAGATTTGGGTCATAAAGAAAAATCATTAAATTCTAAGATTGCGAATAGCTTAACATTTGAATTTCATGGTTTTTCATGGTCTTTAGATCTTTTGAAATTTAATTGCTATACTATTTTGCATGTTAAGATAATTGTTTCTTCTGAATAGCTTGATTGTGTTTCCTCAAGTAGGTTAGTGGTTAATTGAACATATAAGGCACTGGTCTAAAAATCATTTCTATCTTGTGGTTGTGTCTTATTCATCTCAGCTAATTAGAACTTGTCTCATTTTCATTAAGCTATTCAGGCTTAAGTCTCCTAGAGCCTGTGTTCGACAGGTTTCCTTCATTCATTTACCCCTAGGGACGACCCCGCTTGACTTGTCTAGGAGAGAGTCTAAACGAGTGAGTAAGGATTAAAGTGACAACCCTTACTCTGAGCATTGTCGTGGTGCCTGGACACTTTGTGCGAACAGGACCCAAACATGATTTAGGACCGCAAAATTGATCTTAGTGGGAAAACCCTTATGAATTCCATCTCCACACAAATTCGAGCATAAGTAGTATTATGAAAATTTATTGTATATGGGTTGTGGAAATAAAAATTTCTAAGAGCATTCCTAATAGAGGATAATGATTGGATATTACAAAGATGCAAGTGTATATTTGGAAGCCTTACCAAAACTAGAGATGTGGAGATTGATGCTATCATTAGATCAAAGGTGGGAGAGAAGGGCTTCATGAAGAGACTGACACTACCCCAAAACCATGATCTGGTTCACAAATAGCCTTCTTTTCCTTAGTATTGGTGAAAACAACATCGAAAAATCCCCAAGCCTGGGATAAATTGTCATATAATCCATTAAATGAAGTTTCCATGTCTCAAAGATCCATTTGTGCATATTTGTCAGTCACAACCAAAATCCATTAAACTTGCAAACTAAACCTTGCTATGAAGAAAACTTCTCATATCTGAAATATTCCAGTCTAAAGGAACATTGATGGAAGGGACTTCTTGAACTACTAGGAGGCTAGATCCAGATTTCAGAATGGAACGATATGAAATTGATGAAGAGCTTGCTTGTTTGGAAACCATTCCTGCAAAAGAAACAATCTTTATTGTTGAATCACTATGATTTTCCATTAATCGGATTTCATTAGATATTTGCAAAGAAATCCACACAATCTAAGCATAGAACAATCGATTAGAGAAAAACCCTAGTTGCCACAAGGGTTTTCAAAGCTCTTCCCATCTCAAAACCTCAACCAAATTTTTATGGAATAAAACAAAAATAATGAAACTATATTAAATATAAATTTACATTTTTAAAGTAATAGTAAAATGATATATATTATAATATAATTTTATTTTTCTTGGTTTTGAACAAAAGTGAGTAATATTGATAGAAATATGCACCCGATCGCAACAAAATACACAATGATTACATCTTCAAAGTTTATATTTGACCAAAAGACATGTACATGTGTAATGATCTACATAAAAGACTAGAAGAGCTAACAAGCGACAGATTGAAATCATGCTTTCATGAGTGCAAAAAGACCCTACAATATGACTAACCTAGCATGCAATTAGAAAAACTATATGACTGCACTAAACAAACTACACATTCCCAATAGAAAATTATCTCAGATTTCATGCTTACAAAAAAGACCAAAGTCCACCTAGCGAGTGTGTTTGAGGTACTAGCCATTGTCTATAGCTAGTTTATTGAGATCAATTTCACGATGGGTTGTATCCTCCTAGTGCCTATCTAGAGTTACATGGGCTTCTTTTCTTAATTTTAGGTCCATAACCATGCTACTTAGAGCATCACTTCATCAATCAACCAAGAAATCTAAAATTGAAGAGGTAGGAGCTTATATGTAAGATTAATCTGAGCATGGGACATTTGGAAAATATTTACTTAAAGATCATAATCTTCTTTGTGTAGAGCTTCATGGGAAGCCAAATAGTGAGAGCATGGGCTACCCACTGAAGAGGACTCAAATTTCGAATCTATTTCCATTAGATCACCCTGAAAAAAGACCTAATTCCGATTTAAGGTGATACGTGATGGCTCGAGTGACCTTGTCAGACTTTCCAAACTTATATTGGAGAGAGACCTGTGAATTCTAATATAATTTGTGATTAAATTATCAACCAGGGAACTACTACCATGAAAAAATAAGAAAATATTGAAAGTGTACCAAGGGTGGCACTACCTTTGCAAACACACAAACCTATGGAAATTTCCTAAAGGAAGAGACATCCAAGGTACAAAAATAACCAATGTAGTCACATTCCCATTTATAACATGTGAATAAACAACCCTGGGGTTGAAGGAGAGGCCTAGATCCATGGTATTGCTATTCGAACCCAAATTGAAGAAAATAAGAGAGTTATAAACTAGAAATGAACAATACCTTCTTGAGATGTGGCTCATATTAAACTTAATCTCACACTGCAATTCTTTCCCAGACTAGGCCTCTTGACCTCTGAGCCATCTAGCCCAAAGTTCCAAAAAACCCACGTGTTGAAATGCCTTGCCCATCGAAATGCCACCCAATTGAAAAATTGAAGCTTGAAATAGAGCTCATCACAAAGATTTCACAAGGAAGATTGCTTGAATGCCGCAATTGAATCATTGAGCCAAATCATAACCCAATTCGAGACTGCCTGGGAAGAAGACCCCCTTGAAAGGAGAGTCCTAGTATATATTAACTGAGAAGTAAGCCCTCCTTACCATTTAACATAATAATACATGTCATTCCACATGAACCCCATCTTCACAAAATTACTTTTTCCAGTGTATCATCTGAGAAAATTCATCATTAAACTGATTGAAGGGAAAGTCCAATGTTGGAGTAGGTGAATACTAATCTTTCTAGCATGTGAAACTGGAAGAAATACCATTGCATAACGCTGAGACTTGTACTCTAGCATGTTTCCAAAGGGTAACCTGCAATCAAATTACTTCATATAATCCAAATGGGAATGATTGCAATGATTGCAAGGAGCAGGGTATCATAGGGAAGGAAAATATAAGGGGAGGAAGAATATAATGATAATGCTTTTAATTCTAGCCATATTCCAATATAAATAGAACATAAGGGAGGTCCTTATATTCAAAGAAATGAATTCAATTAGAGGATTGGGAACTTGTTCCTTTGATCATTGATCACCAACTCAACTTCTTCTAGAGGTAGCAAGTCTAGCTTTCCATCCTATCTGCTTCTGTGTTGTTGCTTCTGAGGATGTGATAAGAGTTCTTAGAGTGAAGAATTTCCATTAGAATTTTGATTCTCTGAAGCACCCTAGCAAGAGAGCCGTCCTTTGGATTATTTTCATTGTTAAGATACTAAATCACAATAAAAAGGCATCCAAAGATGATTATGTCTTCCACATCCCTTTCTTTGGTGATGAATAAACCTTGTAGGAGTCCATACATCTAAAATTGGTTAGTAGATCTTCTTCCTCGTCCTATGAGCAATTTGGTTTAGTTATTCCATTAGGATTAATAAGAATCCCTCCCCCTCTGCCACCCCTAGTTTTATTTTTGAAGCCCCATATAAATACAAAATCCATTTATGTTGCTGCTTCTTCCAATATTCAATCTGCAAACTTATAACTACGTAGTTTCCAACTAGAATAAGAAGAGCGGGGGGGATTTGAGGGGAAATGTATCCGGGGAAAGGGAATTAATCCAATTTTCTTCAAGGGAGTTCAAGGAAGCCTCTCTGGGAAGAGGGTTAAGTTCAAGGAAAAGCGAGAGGGATTTCAATGCAACAAAATTAGAAGACTAGGAGGTTCCTTTAAAAACCACAGAGTTTCTGGAGAGCCATATTTTCCAGCATATGAATTTAGGAATAAAAATCTATAGAGATTTAAAGGAATATTTGGATCAAAGGGAGCCCAAATAGTGCATATTCCAGGAAGAAAATAAATCTTGGATCCCAATAGGCCACCGAGTCCTGGGAAGCAAAGGGCCAATGGCTTGAGACCAAACAAACTTAGTGTAGGAGCATTCAAGGAAGAGGTGGGGTAGGGAATATATTCTTCATATAATTCACAAAAAGGGCATCTAGATGGGTCCTAAATTCCTCTTCACTTCAGATTTTCTGAAGTTAATTTTTTTTGTGAACAAGCAACCAACAAAAAATATTGACTTTTAGTAAAGCATTAGGATCCCACAGTTTTCTCCATATATAAGACCTGGGGGGGATTCTTGATTGAAAAAGTAGATATGAATATCCCTCTTTGATTAAATAAGAAGAAGATTTCCATCCTATCCTATCCCGAAGATAGCGATTGATAGGAGCATTAACTGACAATTTATTCTTCATTATTCCCCACAAAGGATTTATGTACTCAAGAAGGTCCCACAAATTCAAATTTATCCACGATACTTAATCATTCCAATGAAAAACACTGGCTAAGGTTCTTTCTCCATTCATTTGCATATTGTATCTTAACAAGCACAAGTCAATTTGATCTAATGACATTTGATGAAATATTGAGTCATCCCAAATTCGAATATATTCTCCAATTCCAGGGATCCAATTGATGTGAGAATCAATCAGAAAGAATTCAGAAGAGATAAGCTTCCAAATGGGAAAGCATTACCTACTTGAGTCTTCTTCATGAGTTTGTTGGTACTTCGCCTTTAGGAATTGTTTCCACATTAATTTGGATGAGTTCTTAGATTCCAATCCAGCATTGTACCAAATGCTAAAGTCAACAATGATGGGTCGCTAATGCTCAAGCCTCTATGGATTTTTTATGCTCAAACTATGACCCATTTTACTAGGCAATATTTTTTCGTTGAGGACTTACCTCCTTCCCATAAAATTTTCTAAAAAGGGCTTCCTAGGCAAAGTAGGATGAATTTGGGAACCAAAAGAGTAGAGAACTAGAATAGAGGAATTATTGATATGACAACTTTGGAGAGGACCATTCGTCTAGTTATATTTAGGTAATGAGCTCCCCAATTTTCCGTTTTACTTTTTATTTTTTCTATGATTCTATTCCATGGCCACGAAGAGGATTTATTTAAGCTTATTGGCATCCAGAAATAGTCGAAGTTTTTCTAATATGTCAATAATTTGAATCCCAAAGCCTCTTCAATTTTCCTTTGGCAAGGAGGGCTTATATTCCAGGCTAATATTTGGGATTTGGTTTCTTTGATTAGGTCTCTAAATGTGTTCAAAAATTTATCCAAGATCCTTTTGTATCGTTTGGTTATCACAGTTGAGGCTCCCCCCAATAGGATATTCTTTGAAACTCTAGTCTTCTGCTTAGGGAGTCAACCATAATGATGTACAGAAAGGGAGAAAGGGGAAAACATTGCTTGAGCCCCCTCGATGCCTTGAAAAAATGAGAATGCCTGCCATTGATTAAGGGAGATATTTAGGAGGAACCAATACACAAGGCTACCCATTGGATGAATTTTCCATGAAAACCCATCTTCCACATAAGTTTGAAGAGGAAGATATGTCAGACTCGGTCAAATGCATTTTCCATATCTAATTTTACCACCATCCCCTAGTCTCCCCTTCTCCTACTGGAATCCACTGCCTCTTGAATCATGATTACATTGTCAAAAAATTTCTTGCCTAGGACAAATGCCCCTTGATTCTCAGATATGATCTAGGAAGAACTTTTTTAAGTCTCAATCCCAAGATTTTAGAGATAATATTGAATGAGACATTGCACAAATAGATGGGCCTAAATCTAGCAAAAGAGGAGGGATTTCTTTCTTTAGGAATCAAAGCCAAAATGGAGGAATTTATTCCTCCCCCCATGCACATTTGTTTAAGAGAGTAGCCAATCATTTTTACGAGATGCTTGTGAATTGAATCCCAGAATCACTCATAAAATAGAGCTGGAAAACCATCCAACCCCAGAGCATTGTCTAGGTGAAAGGAGAACATTGCTCCACTAATTTCGCCTACTGATGGAGGGATTGTGAGATGTGCATTCGTTTCTTCAGTCACCATCTCTGGAATTAGTTCCAACATGAATTTTTCTACCTCCTCATTTCTTTGATCATTGACGCAGTATACATTTCTAGAATGTTCATATGTCGCTTCTTGTATTAACATGAAATTGTCTATTTTTCCCCCTCGCACTTATATCTTTGAGATGTTGTTTTTTTGCTCCCTGTTCTTTACTTGATTATGAAAAAAATTCGTGTTCCTGTCTCTAGAATATAACCAAACGCTTCTTGATTTCAGTCTCTAAAACTCTTCTTCCTGCCTTAATCTTACATAATAATCTTGAAAAGTTTGTAATTCTTGATGAAGTAATTCTTCAGAGACAATTTTGATTCTATCTGGGCTTGAATCTGCTTGACTTTTTTCTCCAAGGAAAGGAGAGAAGGCTAATTATCATAGTTTCCTTTTTTCAACCACTACTTGATACCTTTCTTTAGCCTTTTAATTTTGGTTTCTCAAATGGATATGGGACTATCTTCCACTTAATGGTTCCAAGAGACAAACACTATCTCAGACTCAACCAAGAATTTGTAACCAAAGAGATAAGAACCAAAAGGGATAGGACTGTAATTATGGAGCGGGTTCATAGTTAATTTGATGTGCCTGTGGTGAGATCAATTCCAGGGAAGGATAAAGGAGTGGAGAGACAAATTCCCATAGAGTAAATGATCCGAGACCATGAACCTATCTAATCTTGCAGCAATGTGCCCAGGGCCAGATCTCTTGTTATTCCAAGTGAATCAAATTATGGATGGATTAATATCCATAAGATGCAAAGAGTTGATTAGATCCTCCATGGATTCTTGAGAAGGATCCCTGACCAGTGTCCCTCCTATCTTCTCCTTCTAATGAAGGATGGCGTTTTAATCACCTCCAAAAATATATTTTTCACCAAATTCCATGTCTTTTAAATCCAAAAGAGATTACCAACACTCTTGTTTTTTCCTAAAATGAACCGGTATGTAAAGGTTAATGACTGTGCATACCTAATTTATGATAAGAATTTGAAAAGTTGTGGCGATCCATTGTGTTGGCTTGCAACTGTTGAACAACCTACATTGATTCGAATCCTAGAAAGTACTTAATCATCCTGAAGCTCCCCAAGAGCTAACTGGAAGAAGGATGATTTTACTCCAAATTTTGTTCTGAATAGATGAGAGGTCATTCTCATCCATTTTGGTCTCTTGGAAGAGGGAAACAAATGGATTCCTTTATCATTAGTGATACTTCTTATGTTATTATTTTCTTAGAACTAAAACCTCTACAATTCCACGAGATTATATTCATATCTTACTTTTGGGATGAGATGCCCCTTTTGAGGGGATTGTTGATAATCCCTTTTTTCCTTCTTTGTGTCCATGGTCTGCTAGCTGATGTGGAATAGTTCTATGATGACCCAACTCTTTTTATTTTTTAGTTTTCTCTTTCCTGATCTCTCTATTAGTTTTCCTCATTGTTCTTCAAACTTTCCTATCCATTTCTCTATATTTATCAAGTTCTAATTTCTCATATGTCAAGCTTACCATGGGGACTGGTCCTGTACATTCTTTTGAGGAAAGGTACACCTCATCTTCTTCTTATGATGAGCCATCTAAATATTCTTGGGAGTATTCAGGAATTTGATTCTCCTTTACTAGGGATGTCTCTTTTTATTTTAAATTAGGATCCTCATATTTTTGAGAAGGACCTTCGTCATTATTGAGGGTTGATAGTGCTTCATATTTATTGTTCATTCCCTTTCGATTCCCTGGTTGGCTCAATCTCTCCTTATTTTAACTAGTGGTGTTGTTTTTTTCTCATATTTTAGATTGTTGGGTTGGTTTCCCCTGATTTATGACTTGTTTTTTGGCAGGGCCCTTTCATTTCTTGGCTTGCTATCACTGGCCCCCTACTCCCCCTAGTTTTCTTGAGTAGCTGGTGCTTTTGAGAAACTTCTGGAAAATTGTTTGTATTCATGATAGGTCTGAAATTTGAAAGGAATTTGATCATAATAAACTTCTTGGGTGTGAGTCTAACCATCCATGCAAAGATTAATTTCTTTCGGGATTCCCTTCTGTAGATCTACTTCAACATAGATTCAAGCACAGGAAAACAAACCCTCCCTAGGTTTTGCACAATCAATATATTTCCCTAAAGAGCTACCCATTAATTTAAATGTGGAATCATTCCAACAATTCAGAGGGAGATAAGGAAATTTGACCCATATTGGAACAACTGTGGGAATATCACAACCATGATTGAAGTTAGAGTTCCACTATCCAGATACAACCCCTATAGTCCCATGAAATATGACCCGCTTCTGAAAATCAGATCCCAATCTTCCTTAAGTTCATAATAAAATGTGAAGAAAAACCATTTCCTACAAAGGAAGAAACCACCTCCCCCTTCATCTTTGGCTTCGAATTAGTATCGATCCAGGTTTTGACAAAGCCAAAGAATGGTAAATTAACCAATCAACCCCAGATTCGCAAGTTACATGGGATGTTGTTCTAGCTCGCAGAGCTGAAATGATGATCTTTGGGATTTCATCTATATTATTTACAAATTTTGATGGGGGAGGCTTCTGGAGCTCAAGGACATTCACTACTAGATTGTTGAAGGCCACAACATAATTAGAGAGTTGTGAATCTTGGGTCGGAACGACCATTGAGGCCGCCTAGCTTATGGAATCTATAGGACTTGTACGAAGCTTTAAGGGTTCACATACTTAGGGTTAAGCCAACCATCACCCATGATACAATCAAGACGCATGTGTGAATCTAGTCTCAGAGATCACACACCCCAACTATAGACCTGGCACAAGATCTAAGGTTTTTGTAGACTTACCTTCACTAAACTTGAACCACAGATCCTTCCAATATTCATTTATAAGAAATTTAAAAGAATAAATAAATTGAATTAAAATTGAACTTCTTAAAAAATTAATTTTTCCTTATAAAATTATTTAATTAATTATTTTTATAATAAAATTCTATCACTAGAATTCTTTTTTTTTAATAATTTTTTTAAACTTAATATATTTTTTTCATTATTAAAATCATATTTAATCTTTTATAATCCATATTACATTTACATTTAGATTACCCAATCTAAATTATTTACCAATATAAAACTATATATATTATATATATATAATATATATTATAATATATATATAATATTTATAATATATATATATATTTCTATATATAGATAGATAGATAGAAGTACCTATTTCAACTTATGGGTATAGTTTTGCAATTTTTTATGGATGTGGGTTTGCAAAATTTTCTTTTTAATCAATAGATAGGATTACATCTTGGAAGAATATTCTTCGTCCGATAAATCCATGCTTACATTTTAATAGAATATTATTCTTTTGATAAACCTAGTAAGCATTTTGATTTATGTAACAACCCCGGCAAAAAGTTCATATAATAAAAGTAATAAATGCAAAATAAGACCACAGTTAAGGGACACTCATTCCAAGCTGAATGTTGGGCAAAGGTATCCTAGTGGGCATCATTGGATGTGTTTTTTGGTTAAGGAAAACTGACAGAGGCATTAAAAGGCATTTTTGGCACATTTAATTATGAAAATAAAGGAAATTAGGAGAAAAGGAAGGTAAAAGGTCACAGGTTGCATGTGTGGAGGAAATTGAAGGAAAATAATGGAAAATGAAGAAATAAAGATCTCATTAATAAAAAGGATTCTGAGGATTAGTTGGTAACATTTTGGCAGTTCAAGTTTGGAGCTCTCTCAATATTATCTCTCTCTCTCTCACTCTTGGTCACTTAGAGTTTTTTTGGAGCACTCTAGCTTTGGATCAAGGAAGGAAAAACAAGCAAAGGAAAAGGAAGGAGAGAAAGGATCAAGGAAGGAAAGCATGATCAAGTAGCTTCAACACAAATACTTGTAGGTAACCTTTTGCATGTGTTATTTCCTAGCTGGTTTGGACATGCATGGATTTGCATCTTGGGGTATGGTTCTCTTGTTGTCGGTGGCATGGTTTTGCCAGGTTATGACAGTGGTTTTCAGGCTAGCCTTGCCTTTTTCTGGATGCCATGGTATGTTGGGATGTTTATCTTGGCTTTGAGCTTTTGTTTTCTAGATGGATTTCAGAATCCGAGGCAAAGGTGGTCTCAAGGTTCATTCCAAAAGGCCAAGGAATCCCTTGACCGGTTTTGGTGGGATACATGGTAAAGCCTAAGGGAGAAGTCTCGGTTTAGGACCTAGTGATACGAGTTTGGGTTGCACTAAATCCTGAGAGATTGGTCTCGATTTAGGGCCTACTAATCCAGGATTGGATTGCGGTAAAGCTTGAGAGACAAGGAGATGGAAAATTCCTCAAGGATAGTGATGGATTCTAGATGGAATTCCAAGTTCGGTTTAGTTGTGATCGAAGCACCTATTTTTGTGTGATCACGGTTTGATGAGGGTGGAGGTAATTTAACCTTTGGATTCCTTTGGTTGTTCTTGAATTGGTTGTTCTATGATATCCCACATTCGTGCTTGGAATATGGCACAGGGGTGACTGGATTAAAGAGAGATTTGGTTCAGCCATATCTATGGTCAGGTGGTACGTGGAAGTCTCGAACCTAGTCAGATTTGTTTATGATTATTAAAAGCTAATATCTCTTACTTTTGCATTGGTTTATATGTGGATTTAATGGCTGTCATATATCTAATATTTATATGGTTTTATGTTGGCTATAAGTGTGGTTAAATAATTGGTTCATGTCATGGTTATTTCATGTATTTACTTGTAATTTTTAAATGGATGAATGCAAGGCCTAATTGATGATATAATAGTTCAATGGAGAAGGAGGTGGTCCTTCTAGTTATGTTCCATAATTTCTTTCAGTCATTTATGCTCTACCTTGTATCCTAGACCTATAGGTTGCATTGATGCCAAGTGTTTGATAGAATGTCAGTCCTGGTTGGGGATGCTCATTCCAAGTCCTGAGGTTGAATTTTTACTTGTTTATATTGTCATCATGTCTTTGATGGATTTTTAAGGTTATAACAGGTTCCGGGCAGAGGCCAGGATTATGGGCTAGAAAAGTGGCTCAAATCTTGGGGACATTGGCACAGGTTTGCTAAAGAGAGTCCAGGGTTGACACATTGGCCTCTGAGAGCGAATTTGGCTTCTAGACATTGTCTTGCCTATAACATGAGAGCGACTAGGGGTTAAAAGCCTTAAAAAATAAGTGGGACTCAGGCACATGATGTTTGAGTGGTTGACATGCCTCCTGGGGTATTGTTGCTTATGTGGATGGGTTTGTTTGATATGTTATGTTGATTCTACTTCCTTGAGGTCACCAAGGAATTTGGATCCCTTATAATGAACTCTCTCGTCGCATGTTTACCTTGGATGGTCGGTTGCCTGGGTGGACCTGGGAGGAGGGGGTGTTACAGATTGGTATCAAAGCATGGTTATGCTTTCCTTGGGTGAATGTGTTGGTCATGCATGCATGTCAATTGCATGTGTGTCTCTTACACTTGCATTCCATGTGTTCATTGCATTGCATCGTGTTGATCATGATTGTAGTAAGGTTGTCATGAGGAACTTGATGTTGATATTGTAGAATGCGTCGTCAAAAGTATATGACTGGTTACATGATTTTATGTAGGTTGATTACATTGCATTCTTGGTTTTTTGATACATGTATCAATCTTGTAGGTTGATTACAAGAATTGATCACTTATGCTCGACTACATGAGTTTATGCATATCTATAGTTGATTAGGCATTGCTTATGCATGTTGATAGTTGCATGTGGAAATGTGTACATTGGAGTAATGGTTGTTGTCATGCATTGATCCAAAAACAACATAATTGATTATTTGCACAATTTCACCAAATATTAAATAAGGTTTCTTTTAAGCGAATAAATGAGGAAAATTGATTTTTAAGTGCCTTAAACATAAAACTTCAAATATGAAAAAAACTATGAATAACAGAAATAAGAAGCAAACACAAAAAATTTGATGATGGAGTTCATCCCTCCTGGACTACATCTCCGGGTCCTCTTCCAATGGGCGTCCGATGTATTGAAAATGCTCATAAAGTCTCATTACATCAAAATTCACCATTCTAGAATCTGCTCACAGGAATTAATGGCTACTATCAACTGATATGCCTTGACCTCAACTTCCCAATGCAACTTTCAGATTACAATAAGGTCCAATATTGGTCGAGATATGCCTCAAAAGGAATTTAAAAGCACTGTTAAAACAATATCCTAAACTTTACATTACATCTCCCATGGCTCTGGCACACCGGTAAAACCTTTTAAAATGCCCACGGGAAGGTCCTGGGGTCAAAACCGTGGGCCTCTTGGGATTTGGATTTGCAACAATACATATTAATATAGAAATTGGGCGAAAATATATAACATATATAGTTTCAAAACTATATCATATAGTTTTTACAATGATTACATTACCGCGCCATCCGAGATATGGTGTTAACCAAAGTTTAACGATAGTATTAGCGGATCTATGTGATAAACTCCCTACAGATATAACATATGGTTGTAACTGTAGTCTGTCAGAAGACTGGCGATGATACATAACTCAACCCATGTGGCATTTGGTTGCAACAAATGTTAAATTAGGAATGTGTTCATTGTATTATGGTTTGAATGTTCATTGTTGTGCTATGTTGGGAGACCACATTTGGAATATGTTAAATAGTCTAAGGGTTTGGTGGGCTGCCAAATATGGCAGGTTCTGCCAACCCTTCCCCCCACCATAGCATAAATAAAACTTAAAAATATATTTGTGTCCACGTTTAATAAAGCAATTGCATAGTCTGTTAGCAATATTTTGTACTATCGGTTCAGTGGTCGCGGGTTCGACCCACAACTCCTCCACTTGGTTTGAATTGACTCATACCACATGCCTTGCTCTGATATTGCCATGTGCCCTATTCTGAGACTGCCACTTGGCCTGCTCTGGCCCATTTTTTTTCCTATTTGAACAAAAATCCAGAGTGCATTTTCTCCCTCATATGGAGGCCATTTTGAAAACTGAATATACCACCAGAATCAAGGTGACGAGCTCTTCGACTTGGTGCTAGTTTCATGAGCATCTAAGACTATTGAATTTGAGAATTTTTAGGATCCTCTTGGATCATTCCTCTCTACTAGAAGATTTTGGAACACCAAAACTTTGTTTTTAAGCAGACATGAGGTGAGGGTACAACTCCCTCACCCTTCCGATCTCCATCCACCTTGATTTACTTGGATTCATTCCTTTGAGTCCTACTCAAAGATACTCTACATCTCCTCACCTGGAAGGGTGGACCTTCCTGTCCAAGATGGTATCTTCCTGTAACACGGTCATATATTCAAGTGCAAAATCATCTACAGTTGGAATTTGAGCATTTTCCTCTGGATCCATGATCATTGGAGGTTCATATAACTCCAAATTTTCAACATTTACATCTGAATATATGTACATGTATGGAGGCAAACTCAATTAGAATGAATTGTGCCCAATATTTTCAACAATTCTAAAAGGACTATACCTTATAGGTTTCAACTTTTTACCTTCACCTTTCATCCTTTCTTTGCTAATGCATAGCCATACTTGATCACCAACATGGAAGTGATGATCCACCCGATGCTTGTCATGGTGCATTTTGTACTTGGCCTTCCTTTTCTCCAATTGATCCTACATTGCTCCATGAATCTTTTGGATTCTTTGAATGAACTTGATTGCTTTGTCAGCATCTCCATTTCCATCCTCAGCTTCTTCACCAAACATAAAATCCATTGATGATTTTGGAAGGTACCCAAAACATGTCTCAAAAGGAGATCTACCAGTAGAAGAAACTACACCAAAATGCCTTGAAACACGAGAAGAATGCGCTTCCCTGATAACATGCACTCTTTCTCCCTGTGGTATGCACAACTTTCCAAGATGGTATAATAACAATAACTTGTCATGAACATGACAATTCACTTCTTCCACCTGAGCACCATGAGTTTGTGATTCATAAATATCCTCAAAATTAGTATCTGCAGCACATTGTTCTATATAACTTTCATGTGCTAAAAACTATTTTGCAGAATAACTGAAGCATTCAAAGAAGGCCTTGGTAACATATCACCTACTTTATTGGTGGTACCTTTCTTATATTTGATTACTAAATTAAAGTGCTGCACAAACCCCATCCATCTATAATGTCGAGACTGTTGCAACTTAGTTTGAGATCAAAGGTACTGAAGTGGCTGATGATCTGTATGAATCACTGTTTCTTTGCCCCATAAATATTGTTTCCATTTTTTAACACTTCCCACTAATGCATACAATTCTTTATCATAAGTTGGATAGTTAGAAACTTCTTTAGAAAAATGTTTCTGAATGAAACAAAATAGACTTTCCTTTTTGTAATAATACTCCACCCGTTGCATACCCACTAGTATCAATTTCTATTTCAAATGGTTGTTGAAGGTCTGGTAAATCCAATATTGGAGCTATAACAATTTTTTCTTTAAAGTATCAAATTATTTTTGTTATTTTCCTCCCCACTAGAAGGAGAATTTATAACTTTTTAAAGCATGAAGTGGTAATGCAATAAAAGAGAAATGAGAAATAAACTTCCTCCAATACCAAACTGCACCCAAGGAACTTCTAACTTCCGTCACATTTTGAGGTCTTGGCCACTTGTGTTAAGCGGATAAATCGTTCTTGCAGGCAAGACCGATCTCCCTAGTATCAATTGATATCTAGCAACAAGCAAGACAAGCAAATCTACTTTTCTCTAAACATATTTCAATTCATTAATAAAAACTAAGAGGTGTTTTAGACCCTACCTTAAGTCCAACACTAGTTTGTGGCAGCCTTGCTCTAACAGCTTCAAATAATTCCCTTTAATAACCTGCAAACACAAACAAGCACACATCAAAGAACACCTGCATAGCTAATATAATAAATCATGTTCATCATAGTGATCAAGGAGTCTATGAAATAAACCATTAAACACAACTTATTGAGAAAAATAAACTTGATTGTATTAACTTTGAGAAAGAAGAACTTTACAACCTTGGTGCCTTGATTCTATACAAGCTCTTCCCAGGGTCCAGGCAAGAATCTCCTCTACTTTGACAAGCCTCACTCTCTCCCAAATCAGATCAAAAGGTATGTGATATTTCCTCTCAAAAGCTCAATTAGGAAGACTAAGTTCCAGCAGCATAAACCCTCAAAAGTATTCAGCTTTCAACCTCCTAAGTAACCAGCCCAAAGCTTCATTTTATAGTGCAAGGGAAGGAGGTTACAGGTCCACCATTGAAGGGATAGAGTCCTCCTTCAAGGGGATAAGCTCCTCATATCAAGGGGTTAGCTCCTTAAGGAATGGGATGCATGCACCCTCAAGGAGTGAACTTGCCAGCGCAAGATTCCCTCTAGAAGCTTCCAGAATTGACTCAAAGTGAGTTTTTAAGAATAAACTCGCACCTTTTTAAATTTTATAGGGGTTCAAACCCATACATGCAGATATAGAGCGGTCAGGTGCGCAGGGAACATGACCAGTGAGTGCGGCACCGCAGGTAATGCTAAGAGAAAGTGCGAAACCAGAGTTTTAGAGATTTTTAAGGACTTTCTCTCATTTCCAAAGCTTGATATGTAGAGCTGAGGTTTAAGACTTGCAAAAGAGGTATGTATGAGTGACGATAGACTCATATTGATTACAGAAAGTCATGGTGACAATTTTTCGTGTAACAGATTGCCCCCTAAAGTGCGAAGTCTGTAATAGATGAGGATGGTTTTATCATCTAGGAAGAGTGAAGTGCTTTATCATTTCAAGGATCTTCCTGTGGATACCACGGTTGGAACCTGTAAAAATATTCAATGCAA
>APFE030738161.1:35258-48052 GCA_000404065.3 Pinus taeda | reverse complement strand
TACCTTTACTTGTCCCTGGGGAACGTTCGCTTATCGAGTCTTACCTTTTGGTTTATGTAATGCTCCGGCCACATTCCAAAGGGCTGTTCTTAGCATCTTTGTAGATTTAATTAATGATGGATTGGAAGTCTACATGGATGACTTCACACCATATGGAGATGACTTTGATCCAGCTCTAGATACTCTCGAAAAAGTCCTAGAGCGCTACATCGCTACCAGGATTTGCTTGAGTCACGAAAAGTGTTACATGATGATGACCGAAGGACTCATTCTGGGACACTATATTTCAGCAACTGGTATTCAGGTAGACCCGGCTAAAATTCAAATACTTTTGCTTATTCCGACCCCCACTAATCAAACAGAGGTACGCAGTTTTCTTGGTTTTTCTGGGTATTATAGACGATTCATACAACATTATTCACATATTGCTGCACCTTTACATGAATTAACTGGAAATGTTGATTTCTTATGGACAGAGAAATGTGATCGAGCCTTCAAAGAATTAAAGAAGTTGGTATCTACAGCTCCATTTCTCCGAGGACCTAACTGGAATTTACCATTCCAAATTTCAACTGACGCCTCAAACACAGCAATCGGTGCAGTTTTGGGCCAAGAAGAGGATAAAAGACCATACACCATCTATTACATCAGTAAAAATTTGGCTCCAGCTGAATTAAATTACACTATCACCGAAAAAGAATTCTTAGCTATGATACACGCTGTTAATAAATTTAGACACTATATTACAGGCTATCCCGTTATTTTGTATACAAACCATTCTGCTATTAAGTATTTAGCAAATAAGCCTATTACAAATGGAAGAATAACCAGGTGGTTGATCCTGTTGCAGGAGATTGATATTACAATCAGAGATCGACCGGGGAAGGAGAACCCTGTAGCTGATTTTCTTTCACGAATACCAAAATCAGTTGAAACAGCAGCAGTCGAGGACCAATTTCCAGACGAACACTTATTTGCTGTCGCCGTTCAGACTCCCTGGTAAGCTGATGTTGCTAACTATGTTGTAGTAGGTAAGCTTCCAAAACATTTAACCCCCAATGAATGGAAGCAGATTGTTCAGAAAAGCAATCGATTTTCGTGGTTTGGGGACTATTTGTTTCACACAGGTGCAGATATGGAAATCAGAAGATGTATTCGAGAGGACGAAATATTTGATATCTTGAAAGCCTACCATGACGGGCCATGTGGAGGACATTTTTCCGAACGAAGAACAGCACATAAAGTATTACAAACGGGATATTACTGACCTACAATTTTCAAGGATGCGAAAAAATTTGTCCAGGCCTGTGATAGCTGTCAGCGTGCAGGATGACCTGGTCCAGCAGACGAAATGCCTTTGCGGCCTCAATTAGTGATCAAACCTTTCGAACACTGGGCTTTGGACTTCGTCGGACCCATCAACCCGCCATCAAACCAAAGAACCTACATTTTGGTGGCAACTGAATATGTTACCAAATGGGTTGAAGCGGAGGCATTGCCTAGAGCTACAGAAGATTCGGTAATATAGTTCTTGTTCCATTTGTTTGTATGTTATGGTCTTCCAAGGGAAGTAATTACAGATGGAGGACCACAATTTGTAGGGCATAAATTAGCTGCAACACTCAATAACTATCATGTCCAGCATAAAATTACTACCCCATACCATCCACAGGCAAATGGGCAAGTGGAGAGCAGCAATAAGGTAATAAACTCTATTTTGACAAAAACCGTTGCCTCACATCGCCGTGATTGGGCCGCCCGACTACCCGAGGCACTGTGGGCTTATCAAACCACATGGAGAATCACCACCGGCTATTCACCATATCACTTAGTGTTTGGAAAGAATCCCATTTTTTCTATAGAATTTGAGATCCAAACGCTGCGAACTGCCCAAGAAGTCGGATTGGATTTAAGTGAAGCACAGAAAAATCGATTATAGCAAATTAATGAGTTAGACGAAATGAGGCTCTCTGCATTACAGAATACAACACTCATTCAACAGCAGCGAGCCAAGTGGCATGATGCGCTTATAAAAACCAAGATATTTCATGAAGGAGACTGGGCTCTGTTATATGATTCTAGATTTCAGGATTTCCCAGGGAAGCTTCAGACTCGTTGGTTGGGACCATACGAGATTCAAAAAGTCCATGACAATGGGACCCTTACTCTGATCACAATCAATGGGTTTGGATATACATTTAAGGTAAACGGCCACCGAGTTCGTCTGTATCGCAAACCGCTCACTCGAGAATCTTTTTGTCAGCAGCTACGCCAAGATACTAATATTGAGATTGTTGGCATTATGTTTCTGGTATGATTATATGTTACAGATGTTGTACTTGATGGCAACACCCATGGCATGGCTCTCAATATGATGAGAATTAAAAAGTACGCAGGAAAAAAGTTCACGGAATTTTATGCAGAGAAAAGTTTATTTCATGTGGGAAAACTTACCTTGGTCCATGGTAGTTAGTCCTTGGAATTTGAACCTATGGTTTTTGGACCATGGCATCTCGACAGACGTGTTGATCCCTAGTATTGAGTTGATGGTATTGGTTTGTTATGGTTTTTGCCCATGGTATTGTTTTATTTTATTATTATTATTGAGCCCCATGATCCATGATTTAAGGAAGAGCTTGCCTATATAAAGCAAAGGAGATCATTTGGCTTAGGCATGCTTTTGGGTTGAATATATTAAGATCTGAAATATTGAGTTATTGTTTCAAAAGCTCGATCTATATGAAAGTGAAGTGGAAAGAAAATCTGTGAAGGGTGATCTCTCGAGTGATGCAGCTGTGGAAGTGCGGAGGCGCCACAGGAGACGCCGTACGAGGCGCCACAGGAGACGCCGCAGGTGGCGCCGCAGGAGACACCGCAGGAGGTACCGCAGGAAGACGCTGCAGGAGACGTCGCAGTAGGCACTGCAGGAGATGCCGCAGGAGGCGCCGCAGGAAGACGCCGCAGGGGGCGCCGCAGGAGGCGCCGCAGGAGACGCTGCAGGAGGCGCCACAGAAGACGTCGCAGGAGGCGCCACAGGAAGACGTCGTAGAAGGTGTTCTGGGTTTAGTTTTCTGTTATTTTTGATCTGGTTATCTGGGTGACTTACTGGTACTTGATGATCATTTGATATTTATGGATCCAGTTTGAAAATTTATGAAAAGTGGTCCTTGAAAGAAAAGAAGTAGGGGTTGTAGCTCCCTTCCAGGAGAGACTGGAAAACGAGAGAGAGTTGTAGCTCTCTGCAGGTTGCAGCCTGCGTACTGGTAAAGGACTGCACCAGTACAAGACCATTGTAAAAGGAGTTTATAATTTGAAAGAAGATAGAGACATATTGCAGCAGGTGGTTTTCACCCACATTGGGTTTCCACCTTATATTTGGTGTTCTTTAATGTGACTGTCTGTTTTTTCTTGTTTATGCTCATTATTTATGGTACTGATATGCAAAAATAATTCAAAGTGTAAATAAGGAATATTTGGTAAAAGAACTAGATAATACTGATTCACCCCCCCTCTCACTATTATTTTCAACAATTTTTCCTGCATAATGTCCTCTTGCAACACCTCCATGAGCTTTAACAAGGATTCTATTTCATTCAAAATTGGGCACATACCATCAGAGTACCTCATCTGATCCCATATTATATAAATGTCCCGCAATTACCTAGAAATCTTCAGCGCACACTACCAACTCTTTCTTTTGTTGGCTGGTGTATCCTTCTGAAGCTATCCCGGTAGTCAAGAATTGGATAATATCTACAAAATGGTTATCCGCTACACACACCATGAAGATTTGCACATCGGGCAACCCTTCCTCCAAATTAGTAGGCTCCTCCCCTGTCTCAATGTGTGAAAAATGGTTAGGTCCTGCATTCAACCTTCCTAGCTTCATAATTACCTCGAAGTCATATTCTTGAAATAACAACAGCCATTTGCATTTCCCCCCCCCAAAAACAGGCTTATTGACTAGATAGTTTAATGAAGAATGGTCTGTGTACATATTTAAGTGTCTGCCCAACAGATAATGTTTGAACTTTTGGAGCACATACACCATATCCAATCCTTCGCGCTCTATTGTTGAGTAATTCTTCTCGACCTTTGACAATTTTCTGCTTGCAAATACGATAGGATGATTCTTCTCCCCTTCACTTGCCTATGTCAGCACTACCCCTAATGCAGTACATGAGGCATCAACATGCACATGGAATTCCTTCTTCCAATCCAGGAAGACTAAGATCGGTGCAGTGACCATCTTTTCTTTCAATATATCCAGATTGTGCTGACATTCTTCATCCCAACAGAATGTAGCGTCCTTCTTTAATAGCTTCTCCATAGGCATAGTAAAATGAGCATAAGCCTTGATGAACTTTCGATAGTATCCAGTATGGCCCAGCATTGCACACAACTGTTTGATACTCCTTGGGGTCTCCAAATTGACTATGACTGTGATCTTAGTCGGGTCCACCATTAGTCCTTTCTTTCACACCACATGACCCAAGAAAATTCCAAAGGGGACACAAAATAAGCACTTCTTCAGGTTCAGTGTGATCTGATATCTTCAGCATGTATCCAACGTTAAGTGTATACTAGCTACATGGTGCTTTACTAACCCAAACACTGTCCAGTCATCAAAATATACCTCCAAGAATTTGTGAATAAATTCTTTTAACGCTGCAATCACTATGCGAGAGAATATTGTCGGCACATTCTTGAGTCCAAACAGCATCATCGTATACTGGAAACGTCCCCATTATGTCGCGAAGTTTGTCTTACTCCTATATTTTGGCATGATCTTAATTTTATGGTACCCAGAGAACCCATCAGTGAACGAGTAGGCCTCCTGCCCTCCAACATTATCCAGTTCCTCGTTAGTAGACGGTGTCAAAAAAGGATCATGTACATAGGCATCATTGAGCTTCCTAAGATCTACACAAATCCGTATTGCCCCCTTCTATTTCTTTTCTTTGACTACTATTGGGCTCACCCAATCAGATTCCTCCACTAGTTCGATAATTCCTACTTCAAGCATCTTGTTCAACTCCAAGCAGACCTTTTCCTTGTATTTGGGATCTTGCCCAAGTCTCCTATGATACCTTTCATGTCCAAAAATTTTGTAGGAAACAAATCCTAATACTCGCGGAGAACCTCAACAACTTTATCTATCATGGCATCATCTCAATAATCCCCAATCTTCGCAAATTTTGGCTTTGGTTCCGTGCCAATGTTTGCTTGCCTAGTTTTCAACGGCGTGGTGATGTCTAGATTCTCTATCTGCAACCCTTCAACCTCACGGTGGCCCTATACCTCTCGAATGTTAATATTCATTGGATCTTCATCCTCCCCTTTAGCAGTCATATTGTAGCATTCCAATGCATGGCGTAGCTGGATGCTCCAATCTGGTTGATCTAATTGCAAAGGATCTTGCAAGATTCTGAAGATCACTGCTTTAACCTCTTATAGAGCTTCGTCAATGCTTTCAAAATGTTTTCAGGAAAACTAGTGTCTATTTGATCTGCTAGTCCCACTAAGAGGGGTAGCTATATTAGAAATAAACAATTCAAAGTGACTTGTGTTTTCCTTTATGTATGATAGATAAGAGAGAAGCAGAGAGAACCAACCTTAATCTTTTGCTTGGCTCCTTGCTTGTTTCCTCTCTCCTTTGATAGAGCTTGCCACTCCTTTCTCACTTGTCCCGCTTTAAAGAACACCTATAGGGACAAAGCAATAAAACACCATCAAAGCATAGAGATCTATAATACAATAAACAATACAAAATCAGAAATACATTAACCATACAATTGCATTCAAAAATACAAGATTCACAAGTACACAAGTATATGGAGGAAAACTCAAATAACTTTATTGATAGTAGAAGTAGAAGAGAGGATTAAAACCCAACTGTCTGATCCATCATCATCCTCTCACCATGAAAACTCTCTTCACCTCATGAAAAGCAAGATCACCCAACAATACAATGTCTCAAAGAGAAACCGACAACACTTCCTTACAAATTACAAAATTCCAGCCCCTGGATCTTTGAGATGAGGAATCCATTTATAGATATTTGCAGAGAGGTGATTCAGCTTTTGGGTTTTTGATTAGTGTCATTTCATTGATAGTTCTTGGTTCCACTTGGAGATTTCATGATCTCTTACTCATCCCTGGGTGAATTCAGAGAGGCAAGTGTCATATGAGAAGTTTCTAGAAGATTCCCTGGGTTTCCACTTAACAAACTGTCTCTGCCATTTGTCTACTCTCGCCCATCACACGCCACAGAAGGTTCTTTCAGTATGCATCACACATGGCTAGTGTAACAGCCAGTATGCATTACACCCTTAGCATGGAGCAGTCTGTATGGTCCAGTTTTGGCCAGTTCTGAGTGGTTTTTCAGGTGGAACTTTTGGGAAATAATGTAATGAGTTGACCATGATCCTTTACGGTGTGAAACAACACTTTTAGGGGTTTAGGAGGCCTTGGTTTATTGACATATGTGATTGGGGTTCCAGTTCCCAAATATGTATATAACAATTGCTCCCTAAAGCATGAGGTCATAAATCTTCTGATGTCGGGTGAAATGCTTTATCATGAGGATCTGAGGTTTTTCGAACTCGAAGGTGACCTGTATAAAATACAATACAATACATTATATTCATATTCTTTTCACGATCTAGCTGAGGTGGGCATTCCCATGCTCAACTTTATAAATTCATTTCCATGTACATAGGATAGACAACAGTTTGTGTTGCAGATTGGTGATTCTTGTAGAGTCATCATCCCTTAGCTTGGATGATAATCTGTGCAGCTATGGTGTACATTTGATGTCTTTATTTTCATGAATATATCGCAGCCTAGATGGATGAGACTAGATCCGGGGTCTTGAAACTTGTTCAATCTTCACCCGATGTACAAGTCGATCCATGTGAAAAGATGTTCTGAAGTCAAACATGGAAAGACATGACCTAATTACCAGCCAATGATGTGAGTTGTTAACAGGCGCGAGAGGAATCACAGATAATGATAATGACCCTCATGGTACTATAGTACAATTCACGTGGTGTGAATATAGGATTTGATGTTGAACACCACGCAAAATATTTCAGTCAAAGGCCATTGGTGTAAACCTGTCTCCAGAAGTGAGAAACTTGCCATTGAGGCATGCAAGCTTCAAAGTACTGAAAGGGTTGTTCCTAAGTCAACTTCGTAGATAATGAGCTGATGTTGACAAGAAGTGACCCATCGTAGGAGGGCCTTAATGAATCCCACATCTATGACACGAAATGAAGCAAATGATTTTCTGGAGGTGAAAACGATCTGATGATACAAGGTTTAGGAATGGCGGTCATGAAAAATGGAGAGTGAAGGTATTGCAGTGGATGAGGCATTAGCTGGGTTGGTGAATTCTCTGAATGACCTCTCTTGAACATATTGGTGACAATGAGATGGATTGGTAGTGTAACCCCAAAAATGGATGGTACGGAGGACCAATGGTGATGTGATCGGTGAATGGAATAACCCAACCCGACTCAATCATGGTGATGGAGTGAAAGTGTCATGTTAAAGAGCGACCTACTACCAATGAATTTCTTCAAGTTTTCTTCCCTTTTTCCCTAGTCATTGCTAACTAGTACCTCTTTATTTTTGTCAAGAATAAGGAGGATAACATATGCTTGTTCTATAATTTTCCCTTCAAGCAAACCTGTCGCTATGTTTTAGCGAGCCTAGCGACAGTGAAACTCGCTCTTGTCCTGATGGACAAGTTTGTCGCTATTGTTTTAACGAGTTTAACAACAAAGATAACTCAGTTCTTTTCAGGTTTAGAGAGTTTGAAAAGAGACGGAAAGGAAACTCTAGTAGTCCTTTTTCGTGGCATAATCCCTTAAGTCTGAAAAAGTATAAAATAATACGAAAGGGATGACTTTTCGATAGTTTTAAGGAGCTGAAAAAGACAAGCACTCGATCATTTTGTGTAATGATCCCTTAGGTCCAAAAATATTAAAATTTAGAGGAGGGATGGTGCTTCCCTTTACTTTAATGAGCTGGAAAGGCCAGTAGCTCGGCAATATTTTCATATTTGACGAGTCTAAAAAGAGCTTAAAAGAGACTCGTTTTTTGAGGAACGAGTGATGTTTTCGGGTAGAAACTAGTTCCATGTAAGTTTGGAACTTCTCAAACACGACAGTTTATCGAGGGTGGCTAATAGAATCACTCATAGCAGTTGTTCCTCAAAAGGGTAAATAATCAAGTGGAGGCGTATGATCGGCCTAAAGAGTGGAGGTGACAGTAAGAACACAACCAAGGCTCAAAATCTGATAGCAATGCAATCACGAAGGTTATTTACTGAGGGTGGATTCATTTTTTAATGAGCTTAAATATTTATAAACTATGCTCAGTGGCAGGTTTATTTTTTAATGAGCTTGAACCCTGCGGTAGCATTGCTTGTGATAATAGTCAGAGATGTTTAATTTACCATCAACACTGTATTCTTTCGATGGTCGTACAACCTGTTCAATTACTCCATAAAATTGATTAGAAATGCAAATACATGCTTGAAAAACGATTTAAAAACTAACATTTTACTTGAATTACGTGAATAGTAACATAAAATCAGTTTTACCTCTCATTTTTACCATTTCATTCAAATTTGGAATTGTTGGAGTTCTAGAGGTGTTTTCCCTCTCAAATTTCATCAGCTGATTTAGGGAGATCTAGTGGACTATTTTTTGTGCCATCTGGACTAGGTAGGAGCTAACCCTGAGCTCTTCAATTGCATTCCTTCCTTTTCTGATTTAGAGCAATCTTTCCCTCTCTTCTGGGCCTCAGGGGTTTTGAAGAGTTCATTCTCTCCCCATCGCACCTAGTCTGCATTGAAAATTATGATTCATACTAAGCTATCCATTGGCCAGTTAGTATGCATCTCACCCTATACACAGCGAGGGTGTGATGGGCGCAGGAGGGGAAAGTTTATGCAGTGTTTTCTCATGAAATGTTTGCCTGTTTTTTCCCAAATCGAGATCCTGATTCATCTTTTTTTTTTGTTTTAGAGATTCATCAGATCAATATGGTCATTACATGGTGTGAACGCAAACTTGAAGAAGAGGACATGATTGCCTTACATGATCTAGGTATGGTTACTACACTGCGAAACTGTGGCTTGCTCAAATTCTTCTGCATATCCAGCATCAGGCAACAAATCAATTTGTTGCAATATCTTCTCGATGCATGGGATCCAATCAACCAGGTGTTCCAGATTAGAGGAAAATCCATTCCTTTGACAGTTGAGGATATCTACTCTTTGACTGGGCTATCAAGGCGTGGTGCCCCTCTCTCACTATCAAGATCTGCCCATGGGGATGAATCCGTGAGGGATTATATTTGCCAGTTTTGTAGAGATGGATCTCAGCCGAGTAGGGATGGAAATATCAGTATTCGAGATGTCACTAACCGGTCCTTGAGGACTATTTTATTCACCTTTTCCATATTGGCTGGTAGCCCGACTCTTCATTTGGCCAATAGATCTTATTACAATACGCCCTAGAATGCCTTGAACCAAAGGTATTCAACTGGTGTGAGGCAGTGCTTCCGGTTATAAAAGAATAGCTTTCCAAGGTGAAGAATAGAAGATCCAAGAACTTTGGTTACATTTCCATTCTGACTGCTTTCGCCTTGGAGAGGATTCCACTGATGCAGCCATAGTACATTTCACTCGGATTGCCAGCACCGAGGGAACCACAGATGTAGAGATGGGTTGATCTCATGGCTAGACATGCTGGTCAGTCACAAATTTGATTCTCTGATGCCTTCTTTGAGTGGTTCTACCGTCAGGATATGGTCTTTGTAGAGTATCCATAAGTTGGGGTGGATTTCTGAGGCGACTCGGATTTGGCATTACCAGCTGGCAAGCAGTGGGATGTTATAGGTAAAAAGATCTGACCATATCTCTGTTTATTGCTTTTATAATGTTCTTGTGTTTTTTAAAGGTTGTCAAGACTAATCAAACTCATGTATGTGTGCATATGTTGGGCCAGTGCAACCAGCAGTGCACCCAAGGGTAGCAGCTACCATTCTAGAAGGAGAGGCTCTAGGGAGGGTTATCCTTCGTGATTTGGACATAGCGGAGACCCTTGCAGTATTGCAGGATTAGATCGAGGGTCTTACCCTTGGTATTCAGGATGTGAGGACCGACAAGTTACCTCTGAGATTATAGCACCATACCACTAGCATGCCGAGTCGATGGACTAGGCTCCTGCACATGATCGCATAGGTAGTGACTTGCTATCACTAGCACCATTACTCTAGGGTGCTTTTCTGCATTTTTGAGTTTTTGGGTCGTGTGACCGATTTTGCCCTAGACACAGAACATTTTGTGAAAACTATAAACAACTATATATATTTTTTTATTTTCGGAGTTTTATTTCGGTTAAGTTATGTGATCCTGATGCAAATGTTAATTCAAATACTTTTTCCTTTATAAATTCTGCAAATGTCTATCTAACACATAATTTTCTAATGAATCAGTTAATGTGTTTAAGTTTTTGGAAATGTGTTGATATTGAATAGAATCAAACTGCCTTTCCAAAATCCTAACCCTTAGGAACATACAATAGATAGCCATATTCCAAATCGAATAGACGCCAATAAGTTGTAGGATGACGAGTTGTGAATCTAGCCTGACAACAAGTTGGCATATGCCATGTGCGATGGCATCAGAGAGAAGCTCCATCAACGCATTGTACTCAGCGATGTTGTTCGTTGACTGACTAATACATATCCCTTTGAAACTCACTAACTCGCCGCTTGGATAAAAAATGGCCCAGACTGTAGAAGATAGATTCCGTGTACTACAACTAGCTCCATCGGTGTATCTGACGAATGATTCCAATGGGTCCAACATCTGTAACAAATGAAAAGTGGATTACCTAACCAAAATGATCACTCTTGATGAAAACAAAAACATAACAAAAGCATATAAAGAGATTACTACACTTAATCAAGCATAGTAATGCTTAAGATACAACCCGTTTTGGGGTTGCGACAGTGGAATCCCATCGTAATCTACTAGCTCATAGACTCCTTTTGCCAATACCTATTTAACAATGTAGGGGCCCATCCACAATGGTTGGAACTTACCTTCTCCCAATTTATCGGGTTCCTGATTGTATAGCAAAACCAGGTCACCTTCGAAGAAGACACGGGGTTTGACATTCTTTTCAAACTGTGCCTTGACCCATTTCTTATGGGCTTCATTAGCCAAAGTGGCATCACGACGGGTTTCATTCAATTGGATTAGTTCCAAGAAATGATCCTCTTTTTCCAAAGTTTCAGGGAGTAGATCGACTGTGAGCTTGAGAGATGAAATTTCACACTAAATGTCTAGTCAATTTAATGTCTTAAATTGCTCTACATAAATTATCAATCCGGGTATCGTAAACTGATGAAGTGTGGTGCACTATATGTGCTTAGTTAACCTTTCTCTTACTTCGTTGTTTTATAGTTTATGCTGTTTTTGGGTTTTTGTTCTTGTTGGTTTTCTAAAGTGTCAATAAAAATAAAATGCAATAACCAAACAATGAGCTAATGACTATGAGACCCAGTATCCTTGCTGCTTCAACAAAAGGACAAGATGATTCTATCATGTCATTAGTTCAATCAAAATAAAATGCAATAACCAAACAATGAGCTAGTGACTATGAGACCCAGTATCCTTGCTGCTTCAGCAAAAGGACAAGATGATTCTATCATGTCATTAGTCATTAAAAGGCTATGTGCATCACTAATCTACAATCAACTTGAAAGCAATTTATGTACAGCTAATATACATAAGAAAAACAAAATTAAATGCAAAATTAAATGACAACTATACAAGGCAGGGGCCCCTCTGCCACCTATGAAATTAAAGCAAAATTGAACACACTTGCATGAATTAAAATTGCATGAATGAAAAATCTAATCTATCAAACTTGGAAGTAATCAAATCAAATCAAAGCAATATTTACAAAATGAAATCTATTCTACCTTACATTCTACAAAGGAATATTTACAAAATGAAATCTACTCTACCTTACATTCTAATGTGCTCCATGACATCTACTTCACATCTCCTTCCATGTTGAGAAAATCAAAGCTTTATTCAATTCTTCAAAAGTACAAAGTACAACAAAGTTATCCAAAGCTTTCAAAAGCCATCAAGGAAGAACTAGGGACTAAAAAGACTAAAAAGACTTCAAAAAGAGACTAACAAATGAAGGAGAGAGATCTCCTATTTATACAAAAAGATGAGAGCCATCTCATTGATGATAATCCATGAATCTCTCCCTCTACCTCTAGAGTCCTAATCAAAATAGGAACTGATAAGACACATGTCTCTTTAGAGTTACAATACAATTAGGAGATGTGACACATATCCTCATGATCCCATGATTCTTTCCACTCAAATTCGAATTTGGCCTTAGAGTGCCACATAAGGGTCTTCTAAAAGCCTCCTTTCAACCTACACATGTCAGCAATCTCAACCCATTGGTTAGGTATAAGCTTATGCACATTATTTCCTAATTTTTAACCACAAATTCACTTAAAAGGCTTAGAATTAATAAAGATTGGAAAAACATAAATGTGGCCAAATGATAATGAAAGTGGGATGAATGTGGTGACATAGTAGTCAAATGGAGGTGATATAATGGACATAATAGTGAAAGTGTAATGGGAATGAATGGCATTTTTCAAGACTCAACATACCCCCCAACTAAAGCTATTGCATGTCCTCATGCAATATATATTACATTAACTCTTTTGATCCTTGA